>OX352772.1:247782913-247845829 GCA_947095535.1 Poecilobothrus nobilitatus
AGACGCTTCTAGATGAAAATGCGACTTTGCCGTGTCGCTACAAATATTGACAACTTTTAATAAAATTAAAAACTACTTATGTAGATTAAATAACTATTATTTTTTAAATACTAGCCTAAAAAGTGAAGATGTTAAGGAGTAATAAAAGAATGGAAAAAATTATCGAAACCAACTAACCTGAACCTGCACGCGCCGTTTTATATAGTAGACAACCCAAAGATTTAGACGAGGCATATGAAATTATCAAAGTGGATAATTATAAAAATTTATGTGCAAAGAATTTTAAATTAAATGCTAATTATATTAACACTTTTGTCTTTTAATAAAAAATATTATGAAATAAAAAAGTTTTCTACTTTAGACCAAACCAAAGTTTCACCAATTATAGGTGGACCCGAAGGTCAGAAAAAAACCGCGTTTTCAACATCGACGGAGCATTATGAACTCATACCATTCGGGTTACAGAATTCTGAAAGTTCTGAATTCCAAGTTCTGAAAAAGTACATAAACAAAATTTGTATAGTTGATATGGATGATATCCTAATTTATATGGATGATATCCTATCTTCACAAGCACATTTAGATTCTTTGCAAAAAATTTTGCAAACATTATCCAAAGAAAATTTAAAATCCGGCTAGATAAATGCTTGCTTTTAGATAGGGAAACTGAATTTTTGAAACATATTGTAACGAAAGAAGGTGTTAAACCAAATCCCAAAAAAAAAAGGGTCAATTTTAAAAACTTAATTTCCTACGACGCAAAGAGAAATAAAAAGTTTTCTCGGCATCATAGGCTATTATAGAAAATGTATACGTGATTATGCTAAAGTATCATATCCGTTAACAAAATAGTTAAAAAAGGGATCAAAAATCAATTTGAAAGATAAAGAATATTCAAAAGGTTTTGTAACCTTAAATGCTTGATTACATCAGATCCTATTTTAAAATATTCCGACTTTAGTAAGAATTTTCCTTTAATGACGGATGCATCTGACTGCGCACTGAGTGCTATGTTAAGTCAAAATAATCATCCATTATTTTGCGTACTTTCAATAAGTACGAGAAAAACTACTTAACAATAGAAAAGGAATTACTTGCCATTGTTTGGTTAACTAAACAATTCCGACGCTACTTATTTGGTAGAAAACTTACTATCTAAACGGATACCACTTATCCGGCTAAACAATTTAAAAGAACCAAATTCTAACCTTCAGAGGTGGCAAATCAAACTAAATGAGTTTACCTTTAATATAGAGTATCTTAAGCGTAAATAAAAGTTGCAGCGGACGGGTTGTCTCGCATAAGTGTTGAAAAAAATTAATGAATTAATTTCGCTTAATTAAAATTTAAGCGAACCTTCTAATGAGACAAACAGCTTGAATTATGCGCTAAGTTGGACTAACAAAGACGTTATAATAACTGGCGCTACCATTCATAGCGTCCAAGAAAATTCTTGATCGTGACCTTATTATATAAACCTATAAATATATTTAAAAATCAAATATTGCTAAAAGAAGAAAACAAAGAAAAAAATTCTTTAAAAATGGGCATAAAAAATACAAAATATAGTGCATATAGCAGAAAATAGAAATTTATTACAGCTAATGCAACGAATTTTCCGCGACAAAGGTCTGATCTATGTTGTAATATGCCCCTCCAATTTATTATTATTATTTTACTTTCAATAAGTAATAAGCATAGGTAGGTTAAAGTATAATGTAACATATGGTTTACATATGTTATTTTTACATATGTTTACATATTTTATTTGTTTTGTTATTTTTAAAAAATTAGAAACAATAAGAAGGTCATTTTTAAATTTATGAAAGTAGAACTAATTGCAAAGAAAAAGAGGTTATTTTTAAGGTATGAAATAAGAATGATCACATTGCAATTTTGAACTAAATTATTGAATGAATTTAGTTCTTCTTTTTAAAAGACCTTGAATATTTTGTAAATGCTGGTTTGCATTGCCAGCATGATCTATTTTTGTAAATTCTATTCTTTTATATATGTAAGATAATAAGATACAAAAGTCTTTTCAAAAACAGATATGGAAGGATTAGAAGTTAAGAAGTCAAAGTGCAAAGATGTACTTTCGACAAATAAAATAATAATCATAGAATAATAGTGTAAAATTAAATATAATAAAAATGTAATAAAAATACAATAAAAATTTTTTTAATAATATAAACAATTTTTCTTATTCCTACTTACAAAAGAATATCCTAAAACATTACATTGGTGTCAGGTGTGGGGTATGGAATATGAATTTTATACACCAAAACAGAGTTAAATATTGAAAAAATTAAGAAGTGTACATAAATGTAACAAATTAGTAAATTAAAAAAAAATATAATAAAAACTCAAAAAAAAAAAAAAAAATACGATATAGCAACTTTTCAAATGAAAAGAAACTAAAATTGCTTAATGTCTAGCTGAGTCTTGCAGACAGTATTCCTATAAACAAAAAAAAAGGAAAGTGTAAAAATGAAAGTGCAACTTTAAAACGGGGGCCCAGAGCGCCGTTTTAATTCATTATATAATAAAGAGAAAACAACTTTAAAGCGTTTTTATTAAAATGGGTTCAGCACAGAGTGTAGTCCAGTCTCTAAACAACAGCACGGAAGAAATTTCAAAGGAAGTTTGGATTACAGTAACAGTGTCATCCTATATGACTTATTAAAGAACATCATCATCAAAAATCAATCAAAAAAGTAAGTCAACATTTTTTTTTCTAAAAAAACCCAATTAGGAATTAATAAAAAAAGAAAAAAAAACTATACTTATATATATTATGTAATATGGAAAATTTGTAAAAAAAAAAACAAATTTTTAATAAAAAACCTTGTAGTAAAATCTTATAAAAGGAAAAATTTTATAAATTCATGAATTACGGAAAACAAAAACATTTTAAGAATGAAATAAAATAATAATTAATAATAAGTAAAAAAAAAAAAGATTTTTTTTGTTATCTAAAATAAGTTTTATTATTTGTCAAATTTAAATTTTTATTACTTTCAAAAAAAAAGGAAGGAAAAATTAATTTTTTTATATAAAATAAAAGAATAAGAATATTATATTTTGAAGAAAATAATATCTCACTTTTAGAAGAGGAGGAAAGAAAACGTTAAATTTTTGCCTAAACTTTTATGATACAAAGCAAAAAAAAAATTAAATATTTCTAAAAGATTTCCAAATTATAAATTTAAAGGTTAAATGTTTACCAAAACCTGATACAAAAAAAAAAATTAAATATTTCTTAAAAGATTTCCAAATTATAAATTCCCAAGGGGGCTTCGGTAGCCTAGTGGGTAGGCGTGTGGCATATTAACCGAAGGAGTGTGGGTTCGATCCCTGCACAGGTCGTAAGTGTTTTTTCTTTACATAGCCCTCTACGACCAAATATAATATAAACAAAATTAATAATATTAGTATATAATTTAATAACAATATAAAAACCTATAATGACATTTAGCACCGATGGTTCAATAATATTGCATTACATTTATGTATGTAATATTAATATAGGGTGTTCAAAATTGAGGTATCATTTTAATTTTAATAAAAAAAGATTTTTTTTTTGAAATATTAAATATATTTTTATTTTAATTTATTACAAATAGGTTCCGGTTAATAATGAAAAATTATGTCGGCCAAGTGGCCCCCTCTACTACCTCGGCAGGCTTCCAATCTTTTACCAAAATTCTGAATCACGTTGTTCAATAAACTGTTCTCAATGGTTGAAATCTGCTCGATAATGTTGTTTTTAAGCTCTTGAATTGTTGTGGGATTATTGCTGTACACTTTCGATTTCACAAAACCCCACAAAAAAAAATCCAACGGTGTCAAATCGCACGATCTTGGTGACCACATCACTCCTCCTCTACGAGAAATAATGCGATCTTCGAACTTTTCCTTCACCGTCCGTTGAAAATAAAAATATTCTCTACGTCCAAATCATCAATTTCCCGCGTTTTCAAAAAAATATGGTCCGATGATTCCTCTTGACCACAAACCACACCAAACCGTAACTTTTTGTGGATGTACTGGTTGCTCTAAGATAACCCTTGGATTCTCATCACCCCAAATGCGGCAATTCTGTTTATTGACGTAACCATTGAGCTGGAAATGAGCTTCGTCGGTGAAGATTATTTTGTTAAAAAAATTCTCATTTTCTTCTTGTTTTTCGATTGCCCAAGAAACGAATTGCCGACGTAATGCATGGTCAGTTGGTTTTAATTCTTGCGTCAGCTGGATCTTATAAGCCTTTAAATGGAGATCACGATGCAAAATGTTGAATAATGTGGATGGTTTGATGTTTAATTGCTGCGAACGATGACGAATGGAAGTTTTTGGATCTTCTTCAACACTTCTGCTCACAGCTGCTACATTCTCGGTTGAACGGCCACTACGTTGATAAATGTTGCCTCTGTTATCAAGAACAGATCCAGTTTCTAGAAATTTATCAACCATCAGCTTGATGGCACGATTTGTTGGAGCATTTTCTCTACCAAATTTTGTTCGAAATTTCCTAATTACATCTTGAAAACTTTTACCATTTTCAAAAAATGTTGTAATAACAAAAACACGTTGTTCCTTCGTGTAACGTTCCATATTAACTAACCGGAATGTATTTAGAATATATCTAAAGAAACCTAGTATAAAATGGCGGCAAAATCAAAATGATACCTCAATTTTGAACACCCTATATAAATAAATAAACAAATAAAAAAAATTTCCAAATTATAATTGTAAATGAAACCTTTAACCTAATTGTAAAAAACCTTTGTCTTTGTTTTTTGTATGAATCTCAGTTTAAGAACAAGAAAAATGCATAAACAAGTCCTGTAGCTTGTGTTAAAGATTCCATGACCAACGACGGGGCCAGACATCGCTATCTCTTTCACTCTACTGTAACTTTGCATAAGAAATTGATTTAAAGTCACATGAGAAAGAAAGAGAGATAGAATGTGATGTTGGACAAAGTGCATGTTGATGACGTAATAGCAAGAGTTAAAAAAATCAGCAAAGCTTACTAGGTAAATATATGGCAGTGCAATGACCTAAACAGATGTGTAGTATTTCTACCGGTTGCATGATTAGTTTCCGGAAAAAACTTTTGTAAATAATACAAGTAAGTGCAATGATCTTGTTTTGATAGTATATAGTAACATAGATTATTGTAAATAATAAGAATTTATTTTATTTTTTAATAAAAAGCTTTCACGGTCAATCAGTTATTTTAACGTAATATTAACACAAGAATGCAATTTTTATTTATGAGATAAATAAAATGCAGATATTGACCTTGATATTGTATCTTAGTTTTAAAGTAATTTAGAAAAATGTATTTATTGATTAATTGTTATGTTTATTGCAGAAAAAATTTTTAAAGAAAAAATCCAGGTGTTTGATAAAAATTTATGTTAATGTTAATTGATTTATTATATTAACTACTTTGTATTTTGTAAATAAAAAAGTCAGTTATTGTTAAATTTTCTGCTACTTTGTATAATGTAAATTAAATTTTCTGTTACTGTACATACAAATTAGAACATTATAAAATCAAATAAATTTATTGTGTTGCAGAAAAAATTTTTAAAGAAAAAATCCAAGTGTTTGATATGAATTTATGTTACGTCATCACGTAATGTATGGCAGTGTTATAGAAGGTCAACTAGATAATGTGGAACAAGTAGATAGTGCAATAACCTAAACAGGTGTGTAGTATTTCTACCGGTTGCATAATTAGTTTCCAGAAAAAGCTTTTGTAAATAATACAAGTAAGTGCAATGATCTTGTTGTGATAGTATAGTAACATAGATTATTGTAAATAATAAGAATTTATTTTATTTTTTAATAAAAAGCTTTCACGGTCAATCAGTTATTTTAACGTAATATTAACACAATAATGCAATTGTTATTTATGAGATAAATAAAATGCAGATATTGACCTTGATATTGTATCTTAGTTTTAAAGTAATTTAAAAAAATGTATTTATTCATTAATTGTTATGTTTATTGCAGAAAAATTTTTTAAAGAAAAATCCAGGTGTTTGATAAAAATATATGTTAATGTTAATTGATTTATTATATTAACTACTTTGTATTTTGCAAATAAAAAAGTCAGTTATTGTTAAATTTTCTGCTACTTTGTATAATGTAAATTAAATTTTCTGTTATTGTACATACAAATTAGAACATTATAAAATCAAATAAATATATTGTGTTATGAATTATAATTTTCATATTTTAATTCCTTTTATATTATGCATATGGTAATAAAAGAAGTAAATTAATTAATATAGAAATCATGATTTTAAAAATATGTCAAATAAGATTTATGTAAAAGAAATTGGAATGCGGAATTATTTTTAATATATTATATACTTAGATTTTTATATGCATACTATGCAAGAGCGCTAAAATGATGAAAAATTTATTAAATTTGATTGTTAACTATTGCAAATTAAAATAAGCTTATATTATTTTAAAATACATACTTTGTATAATGTAAATGAAACAAGTTAAGTAAGTTTTATACAATGTCATTTTTATTAAACTATAAATTATAATTTTCAAATAATATATTTGGAGATGTATTTTAATACGTTTTATTCTATTTGACGTCTTTTAAACCCATACGGTAATGAGCTGTAGTCTTCAAGAAATTTTCTTTTTTCTGTCATTGGTTTGTTTCAGGAACACTAATTACTTCGTGATTCTGAGTACCGCGTATATTATGTGATAAAATATGTATAGGTTCCACTTCATTATAATTCAACACAGCATTTTTGATCGTACTGAAATTGACCTTTTGCAATGCTGAATAATTAAGTGATATTCCCTTTACTTTATATACAATTTTTTCTGTATTATTTCTAGTAGAATGTACTTTATAAGCATAATTTTTTGGGCCACCACTTACAAATTCTGATATGTAACTTTGATTTCCATAGCAGTCTAACTCATCGGTCATGTCTCCGATAAATTCTCCTGTCGGCGGGTCATATTCACCTTCTCTGGATACATATATAATCGAATCCGTGTCATAGTATAACACTCTGTTGTTTAAACCTTTTAGATAATTATATAATTTATTAAGACATAAATTACAACGTTGTTGTAGTACACATAAATTAGGTTCATGTTTCTTTATTTCATAAACTTCATTATCAATACACTTTTTTTGGAAAAATTTTTCCTGCATGCACTCCAAATCGTAAAAAATATAGAGAACATCTTCAATATTCGGGTTTCTTTCATCTGGTAGTATAAAACAATAATGTTCCTGAGGAACATGTTTACTACATGTTTTGCAATAATATTCGCCGCAAGTATGTTCTCTATTTGTCTGGTATGTTCTTAGACATTTTGTGCATCTCTTTACTGTGCTGCAAATGGATGCTTCCTTCCGTGAATTGGAAGCTTTATTATTAAAACAATCATTCCCTCTAAAATAGCGGTTACAATCTTTACACAAAATATTTAATTGGTTTTTTGGGCATGCTGGGGAATATTGACATTGGGGACATGTTGCACCACATCTGTGACTATTTCGCATATTAAATGGCTTATGGCACTTTTCACAATAATAACTACAGCAAAATGCCGCAGTAAGCGAAGTGATTACGTTGTAATGGCCTTTGTCCTACAGGAGATTGATCCTTTTTTCACAGCCATTTCCCTCAAATATAATATCTCTACCTTTGCTTCCATATTTATAAACGGTTATGGAGAATTCCTTTAAATATTGTTGGAACTGCTGAAGTTCTGGTATTCCCCAACCTTCTTGAGGTATATTTATGTTGGCGTTGTTAATAAGTTCTGCTGCCTTCATTGTTTGTAATTTTTCAGTGTCTTTTCGAATTTTAATGTAATCAGAATGCTTATCAATGTAAGACATTGCCACTACTAACGCTCTTGGAAGGCATAAGTTATCGTTGTTGCTAATACTAACGATACCTTTTTTCTTAGCACATTCCTCATTGAAGGTATTATACTTTTTTCCCCTCCCTCTGCCCTGAGGAACCTTAACAGAAGTAATACCTATGCAAAATGTATCAGTGCTAAGTCCTTCAGAGTTGCTTTGAAAAATTTTTGATATCATTTCCCAGATATCTCGAAATTTAATTTCTGAAGCGTCTCTAAAATTTATCCACCCGGGACCTCGCTCTTCAAAACTTCTTCCACAAAATGTAATAACCACCTTATCCGTGGGGTTGACATTTTCGAGAATGTAAAGTGTCACTTCATTTATTGCATTTTTGATCCAATTGGTTAGTTCTTCATGATCCGGTACCGGTTTGATTTTAAATTCAATTTTACGTCCTTGTAAATTAAACCGTTTTACCTTCGTACTAGCACCTTTTGTGATTGCAACATAATTTTCGTAATTCTGTTGTTGCTGCTCTTCTTGATATTTATTTAGTAAAATTTTTTTCGACATTTTTATTATTTTATATTTTTAATTATTTTTAACTATTTAAGTTTTAATATGACTAGTTATGGAACTGATTTGCTGTATTTTTTTAAAAAGTACTTGTTAAATACCAAAATAATTTGTATCCCTATGCAATAAAAGAATAAAAATCTAAATTTAATTTCGAGTCAATATAATATTAGGCAAAGTTCAAATGGTTCAGGTATTTCCATTTAGATTAAAAATAATTTGAAAACACAAATTAATTTATAGTTTTTATGCAACATTAAATATATTGCATATAAGATTATACCACATAATTACAACGTTCTAAAATATGCAAATTATATTTTTGCATTCTCATTAATTAATCACTGTACATTTTATAAACTATGCCTAAGAATTAAATTATTATGGAGTTAAAATGTTAGTCACCAACAATTTGTAATTTTAAATTGAAAAATTGTTTGTATTTCATATTTTTCAGGCTAATCCATTTAAATCAGACTTTGTGTCTGAAGGTCCGATTTCGGTCGCCGAAGATCAGATTTCGTTCCCCGAAAGCTCGATTTCGGTCCCCGAAGGTCCGGCACCCTTTAAAATGGGGCCTTGTTCTGACGATCCCCTTTCCCGATTTCGGATGGGGTCCCCGGAGGTCTGAAATACGGTCCTCATAGGTGCGATTTCGGAAATAGGAAGTTTTCAAGGCACAGTTTCGTCACCCATTCCATTGATTTTTTTCCCCTCTTTTTAAATCGTATTAGTTATAAATTAGAGGGTTTCAAGGTATATTAAAATAGTAAGGCACAAAATGAGCAGCAGGAAGGCAGTAGCAGATTTACAATTTATTGTTGGAAATAAATAATAAGCAATATTTCTTGAAGGAATTTGCTTTGATAGCTGATGGGTCACTGATACCAATGCTGTTTATGTTTAAAGCACCTTATTCGTTCGAAGAGTTAAATACTGATGTTAAACAGCAAAATAAATTCAATAAAACACAAATAAATGGTTTGACTGGGATGATGGCTTTATAGAATATTCAGCAATTAAAAATACCTTAAAGGAACATTTAAATTCATTCGACGTCGTTTACGTAAAGGGGTACCAGAAAAAGGAATTTTTAGATAAATTTGTTTCGAGTTCAGTAGAAGTTATCAACTTAGATAATGACATTCTATCTCTTCAGAAACTAAGGAATTTCACAACTATTTGCCCTCACCATAACATTACGGAAAATTTAAAAAGATGTGCTGTAAAAAACTGTATGAATTTATATATGTATTTAATAAAAGAAAATAATTGGTTTTAAAAAATATTTGTTTTATTTATTGTTGACCAAGATAATTTTTCTGACAAAAACATAGGTATTTCATAAAATAGTCTGGAATAATTACACTGAGCTATGTGTAAATTCATTGGAATGTAGAAATCTTCTTGTTCCAATCTTAGTTTATTCTTTTCAATACATCTCTCAAAATATTTGAATACATATTCTCTTATATTAAGTTCAGCTCCGTTGTTATATGACATCACTGCTTGTATAAAGTCTAGCATAAGACAAAAACGAGTGTACTCATCTAACTGCAATACAAGTTTTTTAGTGCGCTCATCATGATTAAATGTTAGCGAAAATCCTTTTGCATTTAATTTTGCTTGACTGTTCTTAAAGTCGTGATAAAATGTATGTACCACTCCAAATAATTCATTTCGCTTATGACTTTGTTTTGTCGTTGGAAAATTATTGATGCAGCAAAATTCTCAATATTAAATCCAATTTGAATTTTTATTATTTGTTTTTTATCCAAAAAATAAATATAGCTTAATAAAAGGTTCTGCGGTGGCTCACCTTTTTCTGTTTTAAATACTTCTGAATTTGTAGGTTGCTACATTGTTTTGTTTTGGTTTAACTGATGAATTCTATTTTAGAATTTTGTATTTTGTACTTTTTTAAAATTTTTCGAAATATTCTTTGTATTTTTTTATCGTTTTTAAGTGGTGATGATGTGTCGAATAAATTAAGAAAATATTTTATGCTTTTACGGGAACTTCGCATCCATAGATATACACAACAATAATGTCCACAAACAGATGTTAAATTACTTTGTAAACGCTTATTGTTGAAAACAAAACATGTTGATTTATTTTGTAGAAATTTTATAATCTCATTGTGAAAAGGGGGATTTCCAAATGAATCAAAATATTCTGCACACCCTTGAACTGGAACAAATATTGCTAACCATTGTTTTCCCTGTTCATTAGAATTATCGGTATTTACCACCAAAATACTAGGTTTTAAAACTTGTTTTGGTAATTTATCAAGAGCATAAACGCCTCTAAATATTTTATGTGTTAACTTATTACATTTCAGAACCTTTGAAATCTGAAGTGTATTCATTATCTTGCAAACGTGAGATATCAATTAGTCGAGTATTTCCTCGTATAATTGCTATAAAAATTCTGCTTTAAGTTTTCCGTTTGTTAAGACTATATCGAATTTTTCAAGTAAATTTATTAAGTTATTGATTATTTTTTCGTCATCGATATGTCCAAAAGAGTAATTCTCAATATCTGTTTTTTTCAAATCTCTGACAGCAAATTTATACTTTAATTCTTTTACAATAGTTTTACATTTTTCTTTTATACCAGCCACAGCAGTATTTTTTACAGATATTGTATTGTTATCGTCTGTACAGAACGATAAATCTACTAGAGCACATGCCATTTTCGAATGAATAGAAATGGTCCATTAAACTTCCTTTTATATGTTTACCTATACGTTACTATTTTTATCAATTTCGATATTGGCATCGAATTCTGCAAATACAATGCATGTTAATGTTAAAGTTAATGGCGCATTGAGTCATGCTTCAATCTTTACTACTGCCTGGTTTAATAAACTCTGACATGTATCTGTTCCCGAACCGTCTGGTGATAAATCAAAAGCCAGTATTTTATAACCTTTTGAAAATAATTCTTTTGAAATTTGATGTCCTCTATCAGAATGATGTATACCTGTTCCGCTAAATAATGTTAAATATGCTCGAGAATTACAAGAATTATTCGGTGTAAAACTTGTTTCAATTTCAGAGTTTGGTGTAGGCGCTCCATTCACATATAATTGAAATTGTGTGAGATTTTGATGGTCGAAATGGTATGGATTTTTTGATCTCTTACCATTGAAATTTTCATTATTAACCATACAAAATACTAGAGCTTTTGATATTTGCCCTATAAATATATTATCCAATGATATGTTAGATGTGTTAGCTGGAATTGTAAATGTTTTGATTTCACTTCTGGTATAAAAATATTTCGCGTTAGCCTTTTCCAATACAGTATTATGTGCCATCAATATACTAGGATTAATTGTTAAATGTTTCATGTATAACGTAGCTTCAAGAATTTTTAAATAGCTTTCATCGGCATCGTTAAAGAAAATAAAAAAATCCTGTTTTTCTAGGGCTTGTTGTATGATTTTTGTCTTGATTTAGAACCAGAATTATTAAAATCATTTACATTTGGTTCATTCAATTCCCAACCAGATGCTTCCAGATGTGTTTGACTGGAATCTGTACCATAATTTAGTAAAGTAGTTAAGTATGCTTTATAATGGTATAAGGAGTCTGAAGGAGTGATGTTTTTTCCGTTTAGAGTTACATTACATTGTTTAGTTAAAGAGTGTAATAAATTATTTACAACACTGGGCTGCGGAGCTGCCCTTGCTTCAGTTCCAGTTCCTACTTTATCATTTGCACTCCAAACTGATCCATCTTTTTTTAATATTTGAACTTTAAATTTTATATAAATTGAGGATAAATCTCGATATGTTTCTCCATTTCCAAGTGAAACAAATTCAATAGTTGACGGTGATACCTCTAAAGAAGCTAAAAGATTGTATGCTACCTCTTCTGAACGCAAAATACTTGTTTGTACGGGTAATGACGCATAAAGATCAAGTTCAGATTTCATACATTCCATTTTTAATTGAATATGTCGGAGGTTTTACTTTTCTTTTTTCGTCGTTTCGACTTCAAATGTGTCTTTTTAGAAACTGTTCGTCTTTTAATAGCTCTTTGTCTTTTTATAGTTCTTTGTCTTCCACCATACATCGAATGCAGTTGGTTAACTACTGATTTCCCTAAATTTTTTATACCGCCTTTGCTTTGGTCAATTTTGGTCAACAGCTTCTTTTATGTTTGCACCAGATGCTATATCATTAAAAATATTTTAACTTGTGTTTACAGCCTCTTTTTTAATTAAGTCCCAACCTGATGTAAAAACTGGCTTTATGTAACGAATTAAGCTTCCGAATATATTTCCAAAAACGACGACCTCTTTGTATAGTTGGATAAAATTGTAATAAAGGCCCAATATCGTTGACTCCTCCACCTACTTGAGAGGAATAATATCTCACGTAAGCTCTTTCCATGTTCCAATATTGTATCCTATATATTTGAGTAGTAGTATTTATATTGTTTTTGGGGAATCAATGCTTTTTAAAGTGTAATACAATTTTTGTTGGATAGTAACTGGAAACAAAATTTATTTCATCACCGTATTGGTTACAAATTTCAATTGCTATTGTTTCAAAACAATTTTTTTCTATGGGTATGTAATGAATATTTTCAAATTCAATATTTGTAGGTATTCTACAATTTTCTATGTTGATAGCTCTCAACGCCCGCACTTTGCTACTTCCAAAAACAGATGATTGAATGATATCTGAATAAATCATCACCATTCCATTCAATTCATCTTTATTATTAGCAACAGCTAATTTGAATAGTTCAGATAATTTTGTTTTGAAATTTTTTATATTTTTTTTCTGTTGAAATAATTCAGTTAGTAATGTTTTTACATTATAACTTTGATTAACTTTTATATAGAAACTGTATTCATCAAAAGTCTGCGATATTCGAATTAAATCCCCTCGGTTAGATTCTGACACTCTTTTAAATATCATCATAATTTTTAGGAGTAGAGATTTATGTCAAAACTTCATTAAAAAATTCTTTGAAAACTTGATTTCGAGTAAACCCGGGATTAGGAGTTATATTTTTATAAGCGTTGGCAAAAAATTAAACTTCCAATCATTCAAATGTAATTCCGAATCGTCATATGAATAATATGTGTAGCCTATAGATTTGGTTACTTTAATTTTTTCGAGAGGTTTTTCAATATTTGTTACATAAACATTATACTGTCCAATATTAATAAAAGCACATTTCTCTTTGTTAAATTCTTCTGTTTGTAGGAAATCGTTCAGATATATTTCTGAAAGACCAACTTTCCAATTTCCATTTCTTAAATCAAAGTGAATAGGTAATTTATTTTCGAATCAAGCTAAAGTGTTGTATGGAAACAGTGTTAAATTATCATTACTAAACAATGTTACATAGAAGTCATTTTGACTATCCATCTTTGTTAACTTCTTCCAAAACATAAAATGTTGTACTATTTATATGTTGTCCATTCCGGTGTTGATGAAGTTCTTAGTTTTGAACTTCTAAGTAATGGTTTCAGTTTTCGTTTTTTTGTTTCAGGAAACTGTCATAGTATAGTGGAGCAGCTTGCACTACCGGCTGATCTAAGTGTCTTCTTCTTTTCAGGAGATGGTACAACAACGGTAATTACATCACCACTTGGTGTTTCAAACATTCGATAATCAGAACTTAGAGATGGTCTTTCGACTAATTTTTCATCTTTCAACATTTCAGTTTGAGCTAATTTTTTAAATGAATTTTCATCATCCAAATCATAATGTGTTAAATCGATATCCATACTTGAATTTTCTTTTTTAGGATCATATTCAAACACATCATCAGTAACTAATGCTAAAAAATCGGTCTGTGCTGATGATGATTTGTATTTAGGTAATTCAGTTTCTGTATATGCATTTCGTTTAGAAAAAAATTTTTTTTGAGTGCCTATATCAAATGTAAGATTATTAGCCTTTTCTGGTAATTTTTTTGCGTGTCTTTTGTTAATTCCATATTTGAGGAGATTTTGCCGATATAAGTACCATTTTTGCAATGGTTTTAATTTTTTGTCATATAAAACTTTTTTCATTTTTTGATCTAATAGGTCCAAGTTTTTATCATCTTGAAATAATTTACTAAATTTTGAAAATATTTGTGGTGACATAACAATCATCTGCTGCATTATGTCTTAGTGAGCAATTTTCCTATTACACCAGATAATATAGTACCGATTAAAGTTGGTAAAAATCCAACATGTTGAACTAATATTTTTCGTTTGGCTTTTATACTTTTCTTTGCACAGGCTAGGAATCTTAATTTTTTTTTATGTTTTTTTAATTTAGCTTTTTGTGCTGGTGAAATTTTATTATTACCATTTAATATATTGATTGCAATTTCAGCAATAGTTTTTATAATATCATCATCACAAAATTTAAGAATATTTTCACGAAATTTCTTCTTCTTACACTTTCCTAGTACATGTAATATATGTTGGTTTTTCTTCAATCGTTTCATACTTTTGACAGTTGTTCAAATCACTCGTGTCACAGAAGCATATGCAATATTCTTTTGAAAAAATATTAGTTCTAATACGAAACAAATCGTTAACGCCTTGTGTTAAATACAACACAATATAACCATGTGGACTTGAGGTTGATTCATTATATACCCCCAGGAAACCTTTTATATTTTCCGGATATAGTTGTCTAGCAAGAGGAAAAATCTGTGATTTGTCTCGAGGGTTTTTAAAAAGCACTAAATATTTACAATTTAATGAAATATCTCTTGAAAATTTCCTCTGATGAAAAATGTTTTGCGTTAACAATACAATAGATAAATTACGATGGTGTGAATCTTTAGTAAATAATTCGCATACCTGTTTATTTGCAGAATCTAACATTAAATCATCTAAAACAATTAATGTAGGTTTATTTTCATTCTCACTAAACTTTTCCGGAATACTGGTATAAAAGTCTATATCAGAAAAATCTATATTTTTCGGAATAGCTGAAATTTCTGGGTTACACCATTTTATTGTTTCAATTCTTGGATGTATCAACCTGTTAATATTTTTAATTAAGTTGCATATAAATGTTGTTTTTCCACAACCAGATGGTCCCGCCACCATCATTGTAAATGGATGATTAAAATATATCATTATTGGTTCGCGTTTTAAAAGTCATTGAAAGATAATTGGATTTGTTTTTCAAATATATATAAAAACGTGTATAACTTATTCTCATTTTGAAAGATGGAGGTGAAGGAGGTGGAAGAGTTTTTAAAATTATATTCCTCTGCAACGTATTTTTTACATGTATAAATACATTTAAGAATTTTCAACAACAGAAAAATTTACGTCAATGTACGGAACTCATTTTGCTCTGTGTCCTTGGGCTTACGATAACTCGTCATCTGGATCGGATACATGTAACTGTTGCTTTATAGAAAATTATAAAATAGAATTGAAAAATCTGATTAAATGGTACAAACATAATGTCAAGGGCACAAATAGTATCGGAAATACATAGACCAGCCAGACGAAACTTCCGTCGAAGAAAATTTATTCAAAAAGGTTTAAACGATACATGGCAAATCGATTTAGTCGAAATGATTACATATGCAAAGTATAACAAAGGAAATAAATATTTATTAACTGTAATAGATATCTTTTCGAAATATGCTTATGCTGAACCAATTAAAACTAAAAATGCTAATAATGTTGTACTGGGCATGCAAAAGATTTTTAAACTTGCTGGAACACTCCCAAAAAATATTCAATCTGATCAAGGTAAAGAGTTTTTTAACAAAGAATTTAGAAAACTTATGGAAACAAAAAAAATTAATCATTATTAGAATAGTGAACGTTTCAACCGTACTTTAAAATATGCAATGTGGAAGCAGTTTAGTTTTCAGGGTAATTATAAATGGATATCTATTTTACCCTCACTTATTGAGAAATACAACCCAACATATCATCGTACAATTAAGCTTCAACCTAAAAAAGTTACAAAAGCAAACGAGAAATATATTTTGAAGAATATTTACATGCAGCCAAAATTTTATCAGAAAGCAAAATACAAAGTTGGAGATTATGTACGTATAAGTAAATACAAAGGAACCTTCAAAAGGTTATCAACCAAATTGGTCAACAGAAATATTTACAATTAAAGAAGTAAAATGAACAGACCCAATTACTTACAATTTACTTGATTATACAAAAACACCAATTTCAGTTCGTTTTACGAGCCTGAACTTACTCGAGTCAAAAATCCTGACACTTTTCTTGTTGAAAAAATATTGAAAAGAAAAGGAAATCAGGTTTTTATTAAATGGTTAGGTTTTGATAAAGATCACTATTCTTGGGTAAATAAAAACGATATTATATGAAACTAATTTTCTTTTTTATTTTTAATTTTTTTTTAATAAATCAACTAACATTAACATAAATTCATATCAAACACCTGGATTTTTTCTTTAAAAAATTTTTCTGCAACACAATAAATTTATTTGATTTTATAATGTTCTAATTTGTATGTACAATAACAGAAAATTTAATTTACATTATACAAAGTAGCAGAAAATTTAACAATAACTGACTAATATATTTGCAAAATACAAAGTAGTTAATATAATAAATCAATTAACATTAACATAAATTTTTATCAAACACCTGGATTTTTTCTTTAAAAATTTTTTCTGCAATAAACATAACAATTAATCAATAAATACATTTTTTTAAATTACTTTAAAACTAAGATACAATATCAAGGTCAATATCTGCATTTTATTTATCTCATAAATAACAACTGCATTTTTGTGTTAATATTACGTTAAAATAACTAATTGACCGTGAAAGCTTTTTATTAAAAAATAAAATAAATTCTTATTATTCTATGTTACTAATACTTACTTCTATGTAAGTTCTATTACTTCTATACTTACTTCTTTAAATTCTTATTATTCTATGTTACTTATGTTACTTACTTAATCTATGTTACTATATACTATCACAACAAGATCATTGCACTTACTTGTATTATTTACAAAAGCTTTTTCCGGAAACTAATCATGCAACCGGTAGAAATACTACACACCTGTTTAGGTCATTGCACTATCTACTTGTTCCACATTATCTAGTTGACCTTCTATAACACTGGCGCCATACATTACATGATGACGTCAAGGCCGTCTGGCCAAAGTGCCCCTATACCTACTTTCGCACAGCAAGAGCAACTTCTTTGAATGAAGCTATAGATTTGGCTATTAATGAAGAAAAATTAAATCTACCTACTAGTCATAAAAGTAGCAATCAAAATAAAAATTACTATAATGGAAACAATAATAATCACAAAATTCCTTATTGTAATTTTTGCAAAACAAATACCCATTATACTAGAGATTGTCGAAAATCAAATAACCGTCAAAATTTCAACTCTAATTCTAATCAAAGAACTAACCCACATATTTCGGGAAAATTTAATAATGCTACTTGGTTTACAAACCCAGTCCTCAAGTTAATACATTAACGCAGGAAAAAATTTGTCGTTATTGTAAAACTCCTGGACATACCTTAGAGGAATGCAGAAAACTAGTATTCAATAGGAATTAGAAGAATGATATTAACTATTCCCAAACCAATACAAATGAGGAAAACTACCAGCAGCCTGGTCCATCGGACCTCAGGCAAGCTAATTCAAATAGAGAGCCCTAATTCTAATTCTAAATCAAGCAAAATGTTAAATCTCAATTCTTATAAAAATCAAAATCAAAATTGAAATCAAAATAAAATCAAAATCAAGATCAAAATTAAAATCAAAATCAAAATCGAAATCAAAATCAAAATTTAAACAAAATCCTAAATCAAAAATTAACAAGATTAATTAAAAACATGTTAAACCAAACCAAAAATCGTAGTTTTTTAAGTATCTTGTCTCTAAAAATGAAGGGTGCCAAAAATCAATTCACAAATTTATTGATAGACTCGAGTGCAAATATAAGCATTATTAAAGTAAGTGCTTTACATGACGATACGTATATAGATAGTATGTACAACTGGAACTACTACATTATTCATCAAGGTTCCTGGTCATAAACTAAAAAAATATGATATACTTTTTCATATAGTTTCCGCTAATTTTCCAATTGGTAATCCGATTATGGTAATGATCAAACTATTTTTAATTTTAATGGTTTGGAAGTTGCGATAAAATTCCAAACAGAAAATAAAGTTGTCGTAATACCACCACGTACGGAAAAATTGATTAAATACGGTCCTGTAACAATTCAGAAAGAATCCATTACAATGATAAATTCCAAGAACTTAAATGAAAATGGGATATTTATTACCAATACTATCGTAAAACCAGAAAATGGTTACGTGTATCTTAGTGTTATAAACGTAAATGAAAAGCCATATAAACTATGCAATGAAAAATTAGAAATAAATTTTACTCCAATTGAAAATTTTAATATATATACGTTAGCTCAAGCTGAAACTACAAATTTAATAGAAAATCGCTTAGAAAATTTAAGTAAACAATTAGATCTTTCTCATCTTAATTCAGAAGAAAAAACACCCATCATAAATATATGCAGAGAATATAACCAATTATTCTACTTAGAGGGTGATAAATTGACTTGTACAGAAACTATTAAACATGAAATAAATATATAATCTGATAAACCAGCCGTTAACGTTAAACGGTATAATTGCCTGAAATTCATAAATCTGGAATAAAAACACAAGTTGATGAAATGTTAATACAAGGAGTAGTCCAACATAGTAAAAGTTCGTGGAACACTCTCTTATTAGTCGTTCCTAAAACCAGATGCTAACGGTAATAAAAAATGGCGCGTTGTGGTTGATTACCGAAAATTGAATGAGATCACTATAAGTGATGCATATCCCCTGCAAAATATCGAAGATATTTTTGGACAGTTGGGAGAATCTAAATATTTTTCAACGTTAGATTTAGTAAACGGTTTTCACCAAATCGGTGTTGAGGAAAAAGATCGTGCAAAAACGGCTTTTAGTACACCGTAACGACATTTTGAATTTACACGAATGTCATTTGGATTGCGAAATGCACCTCCCACTTTTCAGAGGCTTATTATGTGTACCTAGATGATATAGTTATCTAGAAATTATCTAAAATTTCGTAGATCACTATCAAAAATTAATTCAAGTACTTGAAGCATTAAAGAAATATAATTTAAAATTGCAACCTAATAAATGCAAATTTTTATATAAAGAAGTGCTATATCTTGGCCATGTTATAACTGAAAAGGGTATTAAACCCGATGAAAATAAAATAAATACAATATTAAATATAGTTACACCACAAAATCAAAAAGCAATAAAATCTTTTCTAAGTTTAATTGAATATTATCGTAAATTCATACTATAAATTCTCAAAATTCTCAGCTATAGCACAACCATTAAATAAGTTGTTAAAAAAAGATGTTGAATTTGTTTGGGATGAATTTTGTGATGAGTCCTTTAAAAATTTAAAAAAGCTATAACCGAATATACGGTACTACAGTATCATAATTTCGAAAAGGAATTTTACCTCACTACTGATGCAAGTGAAAAAGCTTTAGGTGCTGTTTTATCGCAACAAAAATTAGAACACGGTAAAGTAATGGTTCTACTTCTACCAATTCTTTAATAGAACTTTAAACAAAGCCGAGCGAAATTACTCAACTATAGAAAAAGAAGCTCTAGCAGTAGTTTGGGCAATGTCTTATTTTCGACCATATCTTTATGGTAAAAAATTCACGGTAGTTACCGATCATAAACCCCTGGTCTGTATTTTTAATATTAATAATCCAACTTCTGTAATTATGCGCTGGCGCATCAAATTAAAAGAATACGATTATTGTGTTATCCATAAATCAGGATACTTGAATGCAAATGCAGATGCACTATCAAGATTAGAAATATCTAACATAAATGTGATTACTAGATCACAAAATAACAAAATCAATGAACTCAATGGTATGGAAAATAAAAATTCTAACAACTTTTAAAAGTAAAAATTCCAATTCTGATACAAATAAGATACTTAAAAACATTACATGAAACGTTACATTCACAGCAAATCATGACGTAACACCAAATAGTAAACTCAATCAAAACAAAATCGAAAATGAAGTTACTACTCTTATAAATCCTACGAAAATTAAAGCTATTTTATAAGAATTTCACCATAGTCCTATCGGTGGACACCAAGGTGTAAATCGCACATTACAAAGCCTTAAACAAAGATTTTATTTTAAAAATATGAAACAAATTGTAATAAAATATATATCTTCTTGCGAAATATCTCAGAAGAATAAATTAAGCTTCAAAATACCAATGAAAATAACAGATACTTCTAACCAACCTTTTGAAAAAATTGCTTTGGATATAGTAGGGCCATTATCTATTTCCGAATCGGGAAATATATATATATTAACGTTTCAAGATTTACTCACTAAATTTCTATTAGCTATCTCTATTCCTGACCGGGAAGCGGTCACGGTAGCCGATACTTTTGTACGGAAGGTCATTTGCATTTTTGGTATTCCAAAAATATTTCTAACTGATCAAGGTACTAATTTTATGAGTGAAGTATTTAAAATGACTTGTTCACTGTTAAAAATCAAAAAGATAAACACAACCAGTTATCATCCGGAATCCAACGGTTCCCTAAAAAGAGCGCATCGTTCTTTGGGAACCTATTTGCGTTGTTATGCAAATAAAGACCCTGATAATTGGGATACTTGGTTAAACTTTGCAATTTTTGCACATAATACAACTCCTAGTACTTCAACATAATTTACGCCATATGAAATACTATTTGGTATAAAACCTGAATTACTATCAGCCATATCTAAAACTATTGAGCCTTTATATAATATCGACGACTATGTTCTAGATTTAAAATCACATCTTTAAAATAGTTATACCGAAGCCAGAAATAATTTAATTAAATCCAAAGAAATAAACAGAGGAATCTATAATAAGAATACTCGATTACAAGACATTATTGTAGGAGATAAAGTTTGGTTACTTGATACAGTAAAGAAAAATAAAAAATTAACCGAATATTTTTTTTTTTCCTCCTGCAAATAAAATATTAATTTTTGGTAATTCGTATTAACAATAAATAAAAAAAAAAAACATCAAATCAAACATGTACTAATAGTGAAATTTTTTTTTATAATATATAATAATTTTGTTAAGTAAGCAAAACAAAATATATGAAAAAAAAAACAATGTAAAAAGAAAAAAAATTAATACGTATATATTCTTTCTACAATGTCAAAAAAAAAAAAAAAATGTTCATTATAAATGTCAGAAAACATAATTTTTAAGCTAATACTTTTATTCATATTAGATAAAAATTTGAATTTTTTTTTGTAGTTCTATAAGGAAAAAAATAAAAATGTAATAGAAATATAATAAATAAAAAAAAAATTATAAACAATGTCATTAACTTATAAAATGTTTATCACTATTACTGATAACATTTTTTTTCTATGGGAGAAGGTGTAATATGCTACTCCAATTTATTATTATTATTTTACTTTCAATAAGTAATAAGTATAAGTAGGTTAAAGTATAATGTAACATATGGTTTACATATGTTATTTTTCTTTTGTTATTTTTAAAAAATTAGAAACAATAACAAGGTCATTTTTAAATTTATGAAAGTAGAACTAATTGCAAAGGAAAAAAGGTTATTTTTAAGGTATGAAATAAGAATGATCACATTGCAATTTTGAACTAAATTATTGAATGAATTTAGTTCTTCTTTTTAAAAGACCTTGAATATTTTGTAAATGCTGGTTTGCATTGCCAGCATGATCTATTTTTGTAAATTCTATTCTTTTGTATATGTAAGAAAATAAATTATAAAAGTCTTTTCAATAATAGATATGGAAGGATTAGAAGTTAAGAAGTAGAAGTGCAAAGATGTACTTTCGACAAATAAAATAATAATTATAGAATAATAGTGTAAAATTAAATATAATAAAAGTGTAATAAAAATATAATAAAAATATTTTTAACAATATAAACAATTTTTCTTATTCTTACTTACAAAAGAATATCCTAAAACATTACAATATATATTGTGAAAATTATTTCCAAAATTTCAAGAACTTTATTCTAGAAACTTCGCTACAAATAAAAATTTTAAAAACATCGCGAAACCTTGTAAACGTTATAAAAAAAAATGAATTAATTACAATTATGAAAAACTAACACTTCTAAAAAAAAACCATAGACAAAGAGTAGTTAATGCTCTGAGGATTCTGGATAGAAGATATGTACATATGGCAACTCTAAAAAGGTGACATATAAAAATAGAGGACAAAAATAGAGGATGTTTAGGGTATATGGTAACTCTAAAAAAAAGTTTAAAGTGAGACCTTACACTTATGTAAGGTATAATGAAATTGATTTTAGTATTAGAAGGTTGAATGATTCAATGAAATTTGAAAATGTTATTTGTTGAAGTAGTACTACCTAGACCTGTCACAGTTGTTGATTTCCGCAGAATTAGGTTTTGAAATGGTTTTGAACTTCGGTACAGTCGAAAGTTTGCAACTTGACTACGCAGATAGTAATAGCATGTATCCGTTGAAGTTGTTGATAAGTAAAGCCGCCGAAGTTGTCGTAACCACGATCTTAGATTTTGAATAGACTGTATTATAATATACTAAAGATGTAATGTTATGAAATTATCAAAAATATTCTGTAGTATATAGTGAGTTTTTGTGGTTTTGCGATAAGAGTTTAAAATTTAAATTTAGAATTTTGTTTTGCTGTTTTAATTGTTTTATTATTTATATGGGTGAATAATGGATGTTTACGTGTTTGTGTGATTGTGTCATTTTGTTAATATATATTAAAAGAAAAGTGATATTGAGGAGGATTTTTATAGTTGGTTACGAAACCAGGGTTGTCCCTTTTTTCAAAATCTTTACATATATATATGCTGGAAAAAGCGGATATCCTGATTTTGTAACCAAATCTTTCTTAAGTATTTTCATTCATTCATATTTCAGCACCAAAGCTTTTGTAAACATTTTTCAACATCAATCAAACAACAATTATACAAAAATTTATATTTGAATCAGAGAATAATTTAATTATGGCTTTATGACACAAAATATTTTATAAAAATACGGTTTTATGACTTATGGCTTTATGACGCTCCACCAATATTGTTTAACAGAGTGATTGTTTAACAGAGAAAAAACTATTTTATAAAAAAGAGAAAAAAACTAAATAAATATATAACAAAGTTAATTGGAAAAAATTTCAAAAAGTTCTTAATAATTTATTGCTTTCCAATGATGCTATTAACAAAATGCCAAACAATAAAAACTTATCAGAACAAGAAATCGATTCTTATATTACTAAAATCGAAAATCTTATTCAGAAAGCAATGGTATCCACAATCCCCACAAAAACAAATGATTACAATAGCCTTGCTATTAATTTAAATCCGGCCATTATAAGACTCAAAAAATACAAAAGTGACTTACTTATATCCAAATTTAAATTAATTAAAATAAAAATAGACAAAAGCGATCCATCATTTTTAAGAATCAATGCATTAATCAAAAACATAAACTCCTTAATAAAACAAAATATAAAACTGGCAATAAATAAATATTGGAATAATAGAATAAAAAACATAAAAATATCTAATAATAAAAACATGTTTAATGAAATTAAAAAAATTTATAAAAACCAAAACACAAATATAATCGATCATTTAAAAGTTCAAACGAGCAATGCTCAAATTTTACGAGATGGTAATATAAACTTAAGTAAATTAAAAATTGACAATTATAACTACTTAATTCAAGAAAACAACCAAATAAATGAGGTGATGGCAGCTTCAGACTCAAGTTAGGGACCGTGTTTCACCAATAAGTAATAGTGTAGAACAAAGTATTGAAAATTTATATCAAGTAATTGAAAATAATAAAAGAAACAAAATATCTTTAGTTAAGTTCAACAATAATTTAAAATCAAATAAACTATTAGAAATTGAAACGTTAAAGAATTATTTCATAACACAAGAAGAACTTAAGGAAATAGTAGCTAATTTAAAGGGTAAAACATCTTCTGGTATTGATAAAATCCCTAATATAGTGATAAAACATCTTCCTATCTCTCTAATTAATTTTTACACAATAATTTTTAACAATTGTCTTAATATGAGCTACTTCCCTAATAAGTGGAAAAAAGCGATTGTTATTACATTAAAAGAACCATGAAAAAGTGTTTCAGACCCTGGAAGTTATAGACCAATAAGTTTATTATCTAATATAGGAAAACTCCTAGAAATAATCATAAATAGATTTGTTGTCAAAATAACTGATAGCAAAAATATAATACCATCAAATCAGTTCGGTTTTCGACATAAACACAGCACAATACATGCCATGATCAAACTTTCATCAGATATTTGCAGAAATATAAATGATGATAAAGTGGTAGCAACATGTTTTGTGGACTTCGAAAAAGTATTTGATACAGTCTGGATTGATGGTATTATATACAAACTATTAAAATATAAATACCCTTTACATCTAGTGCTCCTGATTAATAACATGATTAGAGGTAAAACTTTTAGAACATGTGGGGTTGATAATCAAAAGAATTTCAATTAACCAATGGGCTACAACAGGGAACCGTAAATTCTCCAATTCTATTCAACATATATATTAGCGATCTGCTGAATTCTCTAAATAAAAATTTAGAGCTTAATTACAGCATAGCATTTGCGGATGATCTGACAATTTATACAGCTAGTAATATCCTTAGAGATGCACAACACATTTTACAAAAAATGTTTAACAAAGTGCTTAATTATTCTAATCGCTGGAAGCTAAAAGTAAACTTCGAAAAATGTGAAACTATATTATTCAGGAACACTATCAATAAGGTAAAATATAATATTAAAACATGCTGGAGAGTTTTTTATATACTTACTCCAAATAAAACAAAGATTAAAAACTCCATAAATTTTAAATATTTAGGAGTTCATTACAACTATTGGTTTAATTTCAACCATCACGTTCAAAAACAAATAAGTCGAGCAAATATCGCCTTTCTAAATTTAGCTAAACCGTTCTTTTCTAGAACACTTTGTAACAAAGTAAAATTACTCTGTTACAAAACCTTATTCCGATCAGTATTAACATATGCTTGCCCAATATGGTATAATGTTAGTGCTTCTTCGATGGAAAAATTAAGATTGTTTGAACGCAAGTGTTTAAGAGCTTGTACGAATTATAATAGAAAGCCTCCAACAGGTTTTGTGCATTTCTATTCTAACAAATTTATTTACGATAAGGCGAACATAATTAGAATCGATAATTTTATCATTCGTCTCATACGCAACCACATTCAAAGGAGTAGTGAAACAACCGAAAATTCATTAATCAGTCACCCGGGGTATGAAAATTTTGAATACATAAATAACTGCTTAAAAACAGGGTTTTTGCCTATTGAGGTCTTCGTTTATCTTGATAAATATAAATATATAGAAAATAATCAGTATATTCCGATTCTGTATCATTACAAGAAACACGCTCTCATTAAAAATATACCATCAAATTTAAACTCAATAAACATTGAAAATAACGAATTGTTTAAGTATGATATGTATGTACCTGCAAAAGAAAAACTTTATCATATAAAACTACACTTTTGGCAGAATTTAGATTTAAGGTAGGTAGTAGTCGTAACTAGAAATTAAGTTAAGTTAGGTTAGTTAAATTAGTTTTAAGATTTTATATAAATAAGAAGTTAAAAAAAAATTGGTTTTTAAAAGAAAAATTTTTCCAATAAATTCATTACCATAAAACTAATTAAAATTAATAAGAGATATTAGATAATAAAATTTTATAGTACAAAATATTTTAATCAAATAATCTGATAATAATAAAAGCAGAGAAGATTAATTGTGAGAGCTTGTAAATTACTCAGCCATGTACATATTAAAATTAGCTTATAAGAATTCTTTTTTAAGTTTTGTTTTTGAATTAATATAAAATCACATAATAAACTGGAAAATAAAACACAAAAAAAAAAAAAAATGATTTTGCTGGTGACCGAGTATAATGTATTAGCACAGGGATAACTGAAATTGGAATAGTTTGCATATATAAGGGTAGTGGGTACCCAAATGAATATTTTATTCTTTTTGGTTTCAATTTCAAATCGATAATTTCAAATGATAATTTTTTATTACTGTATTATTTATTATTATTATCCTGTATTATTATTATTATTTTAAATTAAGCTAGGTAATTTAATTACAAAATATTTACAACATTAGCAGCTGAAAATAAAGAAGAAATTCAAACAGTTTTTAAATTTTTGAAATCAATAAATTTATGCAATGCAATATAATTTAACTTTTAAATATTAATTTGAAATTTTTAAAACATGTAAATCAATTTTGTAAAAAAATAAAAAAAAAAGACTAATTTTTTTTTTTTTGTTTTTTAGTTTTGTTATAACATGTTGTCATTGTATACATTTCTTGTCATTCTATGGCGGGCCAACAGCTAGTTGTAAAATAATGAAATAAAAATTTTTTTTTATAATAAATCTTTTTTATTTATCAAGGAATTATGATCAGAGCGAAACCTTAATCATTTAACAAACATTTTATTATCTCTAGTTTTAAGAATTTTTTTTTCCTTGTATGGATTTACCTTAATAATCATTCAGTAAATATGTGACAGGGTTAGTGATTTGAACTTTTCTTATCTTAAATACTTCCGTCGTCCAATTTGGAGTGTAATTTTTTTCAAAAACATTTTTATACTTGCTTATATACGAACTGAGACACTAATTTTAAATTTAGCTAGCAGAGAAATCTTAATATAATTATAAATAGTTGCTAAAAATTCATAAGCATTTTTTCTGTTTACCTCTGTTGTCTTCTTGTGAATATACGATGTTTAGTGTTATTGTATTGGTGGACTAGTTTAGAAATAATATTAGTACATTTGTAATTCCTATGGAAACTGAATTCTTTTCACATTTTTTCTTTTAGGGTATGATTGAAACGTTCGGACCATTTAAAGATTGAAATTTCCTTTTCAAACTTTTACGAGTTTTAATTAAATCTTTAATAAGTTTTTCATTAATTTTTTTTTAAATGCGAATTAGTTATTATTAACTGCAAATTATCAACTGAACTGTTCTGTTATTAACTGCCAACTACGAACTGGTAACTGCTAACTGATAACTACTAACTTGTAATTGCTAACTGGTAACTGACAACTGCTAGCTGCAAAATGATCCGTTCAGTTAGTAGTAATTCAAATGCTGAGAGACTTCTTGTTAACCAAAATTTATCAAATACATCAAAGTTTTTTCTATAACGCCCATTATTCAAACTAC
This sequence comes from Poecilobothrus nobilitatus, assembly GCA_947095535.1. Taxonomy (NCBI): domain Eukaryota; kingdom Metazoa; phylum Arthropoda; class Insecta; order Diptera; family Dolichopodidae; genus Poecilobothrus; species Poecilobothrus nobilitatus. The sequence continues at coordinate 247,810,746 of OX352772.1, forward strand.
TGTCTTTATCAAGTAATAGAAAACCATAATTATCATTCCAGCAGCATGCACTCAATTTTTTAAAATCGTTATAAGCCATATCAGAATTTACATGAACATTATACATATGTTTTAAATTTAAATCCTCCTGCTTGAATATGATCAAAAAGTTGGCATTATCTCTAACTAAATGCTTGTGAATTCTTGTATAAGACTGATATAAATAAAAGCTATCTACTTCTTGATGGCGACCCATACAAAAATAAGCTCTTATACTATCTTGTTTATCACAAGCTACATCATCAAAAATAAATATTGAGTTTGGTTTAGAGACTGATCGCGCAATTACATCAACTTTATTTGAAAATTCGTTATATCCCATTCCTTTGATTGAATTTCATTTCTTTAACTTAGTAAAAGATTTTTTTCTTTTAAATGATGATGATGAGTTTTAATAGGTGATTAGTGTTTGATTGGCTTCCTTAAACTAAAGTGCATTATGCTTTTTCACAATTAATATTCAAACAGTAATAAAAAGGCTGTTAAAGGAAGAAGAGTTATTAATTCAATAACTAATAAATTACCAATTGAAGTACATTTAACTGGCTATAATTATTGTGAACCGGGAGCAAAATTAAAAAAATGATTAGCTCGAGGTGATAAGGCAATCAATGGTTTAGATGAAGCTTGTCGAGAAAATGATAATGATAATGATGAAAAGGTTTACATTTAAAACCATATAAACAAGGGCTTGGATTATATTTGACAAGAAAAAACCATTAAGTATGCTGCCCAAGCGAGTGCTAACTGATAGCGATTTAAATAATTTTGGAGTAAAGTATTTAAAACATTTTCGAGAAGTTTTTATGAAAGATAATCTTCCTAAAACTAAAGGCTGGAAACATGAATGTGGAATTATAAATTTGGGTAATTTAACTGGAAATGAGACTCATTGGGTAGCATATTATAAGAATTTAAATGATATTAAATAGTTTGATAGTTTTGGAAATTTACAACCACCAATTGAAGTAGTAAAATATTTAGGTAACAAGCTTTAATATAATTATAATACATATCAGAAATTTAACACATATAATTGTGGAGATTTATGTTTAACTTTCTTATCAAGTTTTTTTTTTTTATTTTTATTCATTATTTTTATTTCATTATTAAGTTCATAAATTAAGCTTATAAAATAATAACTAATACTAAAATTTAGGATATATTTATTTATTTATTTATATTCAGGTACCGTGGTACATAAATATGCCAGGTAGATATAACCCCTGTTTCCAGGTAGGAATGTGGGGTGTACGTGATATAATGATATATAAAGTATTTACATATTGCGTATTTACATATATTACAAGTATTTATATATTTACAAGTATTTACATATATAAATATATGAATATTTTTTTTTTTATATTATAATTATTGTACCCAGCCGGGAATCGAACCCGAGACCTCTCATTCCCTTATGAATATTTAGGATATAATAAATCATGATTAAAGAAAAATAATAAATTTGAATAAAATAAAAATAGCAAAAAATCATTCTGATGCTATATAGTTTCTAATAGCATGAGTCGAATGATTTATAATGACTTAGTCTATATACTAGTTTAAAGATTAAAATTGAATTCAAAATTTGTTGTCGTTGGGGTATATAATGTAATTACTGACAACAGAGTTAATGAACATTTCCATACATACATAGTGTTATGAAATTTTACAATTATAAAGTAAAGCAAAAAAAAAAGAAAATTTTTTGCGTAATAAGAATTAAACTATTTTACAAAATCATACAGCTACAAAATTAAAAAATTATAAAATTAAAATTATAAATTATAAATAAAAAAAGAATAAAATTTCGATTCTTATATTAACACATTTAACAATTTTTCGCAATTCTCAGTATTGAAATGTAAAAGCCAGATCTTTAATTTAGAAAGAAATTTGGAAAATATTCTAGTAGTCCTAATATCTTCAGGTAATTTGTTAAAAATTTTTGGAGCTGTTATTGTATAAAAATGACAAAAATGAATCCTCCGAAAATGTGGTACTACTACAAGATTACTATTATTAATTCTTAAATTATAAGAACTATTGCCTCTGGTGGTAAGATAGCCTGATCTAATAAAAAAAGTTTTCAGAGTCTTGTAGGTTTCTTACTGTAAGAATACCAAATGCAACAAATAAGTTATGGGTATGTGTTAGTCTATTGCACTTACTGATCACTCTTATTGCAAATTTTTCAGACGAAATTAAGCAACGTAATTTGTTAAAATATGCACCACCCCAACAAGCAATACCGTATTGCAGTTTAGAATGAAAAAGAGCATAGTAAATACTTAAGCGAGCTTTAGTAGAACTGTAAAGACTTACTAGATATAATAGCCTAATAACATTATTTAGATATTTTTTTTAGATATTTAGTGTGTTCAATCGATTCCCGGTAAGTTTATCGAAAACAAGTTTATCGAAAACGAGTTTATCGAAAACGAATTTATCGAAAGCGAGTTTATCGAAAACGAGTTTATCGAATGATCAATTGATCGAATGACGAGTTTATCGAAAAATATTATTTTTAAGGAACTTACGAATTGTGGATTTTATCTCAAAAAAGCATGTTTCTTTTTCAAAAATTAAAAACTTTTGCCATTGTTCAAATAATGGAGGAACGGTTTTAAAAGTACCATCACCGTGCCAATGAAGAGAACGCCGTAAAATATCCAAATTAGCTTGTGTTGAAAAAATTAATATGCGGTCGTCATCCTCAGCTCCAGAATCATATAAAAGAAATTTTTCATTTTTGTTTGTTTTTGTATATTCATCACTGAATACAATATCACGCCTTGATCTGCTAATCGGTGGGCCTTTATTTTTCTTCGGTCTAACATTCCGTATAGTTCTCGCAAGATGCGGCACGCTGGGCAATTTGGCAGCAACACTTTGGCTTACTAATGCTGAAGATGAAGCTACAATATATTGTGGTGCATCACGAGTAATGAGGGCTTCCTGGCGAATGCAGCTGATGACATTTTTAGCTTGAACGCTTGCTGCATCTATCACATGATTGTGAATATTTTTAAAATTAACTAAAATGCCGTTTTCCGTTATTACACGAGCACTGCATTTAGTTTTATAGTTTTCACATCGCCAATATATTTTGGCTTCAAAACTTTTGTCCTTATAGAATAAACATCCATTTAAAAACAATTTCTGTTTTCCTTTTTCACTAATAAAGAATTGTAAATCCATTTTCTAGTTAATTTTTTAAATATTTAAATTATTATCACTAATAACCGCACTACTTGATAACTGAATATCTATTAAATTCAAAAATATAAAAACCCTTTCTTATTAACACAAAATCAAAAAATGCATAAATGAAGGGAATTTCCCACAATTAATGAAAACCTGCGGAAAAACCGTTGCAGGTTATTCTTAGGAAAAATTTTCAGTGTTTTTTACCTTAAACCTCATAATTTCAGTATTTTTTGCCTTAACTCTTTTTTCAATAGTTTTTACCTAAAACGAATTTTTTGCAACAAATGCTATTATAAACACATTTTAAGTTTCTGCATCATATAAAGAAAAAATTTAAAAGTTTTTAATTTCTTAAAAATAATATTTTTCGATAAACTCGTCATTCGATCAATTGATCATTCGATAAACTCGTTTTCGATAAACTCGTCGGCTACCGTTCAATCCATGACATATTAGAGTCAATGATTATACCTAGATATTTAAAATGATCAATCTTTTCAACCTTGAAACAATTGAAATTGCACTCGGTGACAGAATTAGTATTGAGGGAGCGACAGAAAGGTGAATGATAGAAAATTTCAAAATTTTGTGAAGGAGAGCTATAGATATGAAAATCATGAATTTGGTTTTTTCACTCATAGCGAGTTTGTGTTTACCAAACCAACTACAAAGTAATATTAGATCATGACTCATAAACTCTGCACACTCATTGATGTTAGAGGCAGCATAAGTAAAAGCAGTATCATCTGCAAATGCAGTCGGTAAGCCTTTAAATTGCTGCAGAAAGAGTGAATTAATATAAATTAAAAAGAAGATAGGGCCGAGAACAGACCTTTGCGGAACTCCACATGTTATATGTGTAAAAGAACTGGTCACATTGTTAATTTTCACTCTTTGTTTTCTGTTTGAGAGAAACGAACGAAACCATTGTAAAATAAATGGTTATGATCTACAAAATCAAAAGCGTTTTTGATATCAATAAAGAGTGCGGAGGAAGTTTTTCCATTATTTAAATCATTATAAATTTCAGAACAGAATTTCAATAAACCTCCTTCAGAAGATTTGTTTTTTAAAAAGCCGAACTGACAGTTATTGAATATTTGATTTTTATCTAAGAAATACATAATTCTTCGCTTAATTAGTTTTTCAAAAATTTTAGAAACAGCAGATAAAAGTGAAATAGGTCGGTAATTGCTAATACATAGTGGATCACCCTTTTTTAATAAAGGTAAAACTTCGGCGTGTTTTAGGATGTCCGGAAAAGAACCATGAAACACACTTAGATTAAACAAATGAACGAGAACATCAACAATTTGAAAAGAAATTATGAAGCTGTTAAAACCATCAATACCTATAGCTGGAGATGCTTTCAAATTAGAGATGGTAGCTAAAATTTCTGATCCAGATATAGGTTCAAAATAAAAACTATTTTCCTGAATTGCATCGTCAATGACATTCCAATGGCAATAACCTAAAAAATTAGAGCTAATGCTAAGCTCATTCGCAATGCAAGCAAAGAATTTATTAAAACAATTAGCAATTTCTACTGGTTCCCGAACAAATTCATTATTGATACTAAAATTAATGATATTATTACTTTTTTTCCTATTTAAAAGAGAATTGACTACTTCTCATTCTTTTTTAGTATTACCTTTGACTAGATTAAATTGGTTGATATAATAGTTATCTTTGAAAATTTTTATTTCGTTATTAACTTCCTTGCACAATTTCTTATAATGTTTTTTTAATCTTTCATTATTCGGATTTTTTCTTACAGTTTTGAAAAGATTATTTCGGATATTAATTTTATTAAGAAGTGTAATATTCATCCAATGTTTCAGTTTTTTACAATTCTTACAATTTTGTCTTGAGGAATAGGTACAATCATGTAAATAATTAGATAAAATTTTTACAAAATTTTCAAAAGCATTAGACACATTAGATTTACAATACAAATCTTTGCAATTTTCCAAATTAAGCTTTGAAATAAATAGATCAAAGTTGATTTGTTTAAAATTCAAAGAAATATTAGAAGATTTTACTTTAGTTGGATTTGACTTTAGCGACAGTTTTATCATAACGTGATCAGTAATAGAAACATCGAAAATAGATGAAATAACACAATCGCCTAAATTAATATGGTTTTTAATAAAAACATGATCAATACATGTCGAACTAGAAGAGGTAACACGTGTAGGTTCATTAATTAAAGAATGAAAACCTCTAGAAGACATAAAGAATAGATAATCATCTATTTCTTTAGATGAGTCTAGAATATCAATATTCATATCACCTATTATTATACAATTTTTTTGCTTAATATCACTAAATAAAACTTGGAGATCACTTAAAAAAAGGCTTATATCATTTCTATGAAATCTATACACACAAAGAAAACAAAATACTTCTTTATCTAATTCAACTATAATCTTAATAAAATCCGCACTAATACGATTGAAACAGAAAAATTTGCATTTAATATCGTTTTTAACAAAAGCAGCCACACCTCCAGAACTATAATTGTTGTTGCAACAAGCATAAAAATTGAAATTTGGAATGTTATAATTATTAATCTCCTCATCAAAAATCCAAGTCTCACTTAAACAAATTATACTAGGAATACTTCCAAAAGATGTTAAATTTACCAATAGCGAATCAAAATTTTTTCTCATACTTCTAATGTTTTGATGTATAAAATGATATTTGAAATTATTTACATTTACGCTAAAATTAGAATTAATGTTACTATTAATATTTGATGTAAAAGAAGGCATTATTAAATGGTTAACAAAGAGAAAACAAAATAAATTAAACTATTTTACTTAAATCTTCAAAATTTAAAATTTTAATTATATTACTGCCTTCTTCTTTCTTAATAGAAATAGTGGAATTGCTCACCCAGAGAAGTTTGTAATTCTTTCTCTTTTTTTCCTCCTTCGCTTTATTAAAAAGTTTACGCATATAAGCGGTGAGAGAGTCATTAATGTAAATTTTTTTGTTTTTAATCTCATTAACGTAAACAGCATCAGTATTAGATTTCATCAATTCTTTTTTTTTTCTTCATAATTTTAAGTTTGGTATGGAGAGAATTAAATTTTACATGAGCGATGCTAGATGTAAGATGAGAATTATGCTGAGAATTAACTGTTGAACTTGTTGAATCAAATGTGTTAGTTCTCTTGGTATTTTTTACTTTTTTAACATAACAATTTTCTATGTCGTCATCTCTGATATCAACTCTGAACACATTATTAAAAAGAGAAATTATTTTCTCTTTTACATTAGAATTAGTGACATCTTGTACTCCTAATATATCAACACAGTTTAATTTCTTTTTCTGCTCCAATGAATTAATTTTATTCTCAAGAAGATCTATTTTTTTGTTAGTGTTGAGTTGTTGTCTTCAAGATGTTCAATTCTAACAATTACATTGGCAATCAGATTCTCAGTTTTGATGATTTCTTCATACAAAGTATGCAGTGTTATTTCGCCATTTTTATTAGAGATGTTGTTGTTGAATATTGTTGTATGGTATTGGTAGTACAATCACCACTAGATGAATTAATAGGTAAACTGTCTTTAGCTATCGATACTCTTTTTAAGCAATTGTTGCATTTATATGGTTTTTTACTCCGCTCTAAGTATTTTGTTGAAATTGGCGCAATTTGCGTGAATAAAATTTTTGCAAACTGAGCATTTAAGTTTTAAATCGGTTCTATTTATTTTAATTTTGCACAAACCGCAATCCATAATGTAAAAAAAAATAAAATGGTATAGGAAGAAATAACTTAAAAGGTTTTTGTTATAAAATTCACTAATTCGGAATGTAGAAAAAAATTTTGACCGAGAGCTGAATATTATGTATGTGTACCCCAACAACACAATATATATACTGAGTTAGCTAGTTAGTTATTTTAAACACAATTAGAGAAAATAAGAAAAAAAAAAAAATAAAATATGTATTTTAAATTTTTTTTTCTGAATCTTCACCTACGCTAATACAATTTTTAGGTTTAAGTTCAAGGTTATTATTATTTTTTTTTAGTTTTGATTTTTTTTAGTTTTGAATCATTGGCTTTATTATATATTATGATGCTTATAATAAAAATTATATAAAAAGTATTGGATTTTTAAATGATTACCTTATTAATTGAAAAGAAATCATGTGATTAACATTAAGTTTAAACGGTCACACATCTACTTTATCAACAGAATATTTTCCATCTACAATATTAAAGCGGAAGTATATGTGTGCATTAGTAGATTTCCAGACATATAATTCTATACCGAATATTGATGAAAAAAAAAAATAGATTTGTTATTTATGATAAAAATATCATTATTCCTATCGGTTTTTATGAAATTGAAGACGTTGAAAAGTTTCTTAAAAAGGAGCTGGAAATATCTGATACTAGAGTTGAAAAGCGAACATTACATATAAAGCCTAATAATAATACATTGGAATGTGAAATTTTTTCAGATGAAGAGATTGATTTCAAACGCGGAAATACTACTGGTGCCATGTTAGGTTTCAGTAGAAGAAAATTGGAATCAAATATATGATTTACCTGCCGAGATAAATAGAATTAACATTATACGTGTTAAGTGCACTATAGTACAAGGGACATATATCAATAATAAAGAAACACATATTCTACATGAGTTTTCTGTTGGCGTACCTCCTGGTTATAAAATAACTGAAGTTCCACGAAAATAATAAGAATAAATAAGAATAAGAAAAAAATTTATTAATTACAAAAGTAACTTTTTAATAAAATTTACATAGAAATATTTTACAAGTCAAAATAATAAATATTTTTTTTACAAAGTTTTCACTTTTTTTACAAAGTGAATTTTGTTTCTACATAACAAACACATGATCTTTTAAATTCATTTAGATTTGTAGCGTTCTTCATATCTGCTGGTAATTCGTTAAATAGAATTAAACTTTTGTACATAATATAGTTTTGCAACGTTTCTCTTCTTACATTCGGTAGTCGAAAGTTCTCCCTGTTCCGTAGGAAATACTGATGCTCATCTGTTTCATACCATAATTTACATATTAAATATGTTGGTAATAAACCATTATTAATTTTATATATGAAATTTAATACATTGTAATTAATTCTTTGTTCTACCCTCATTCAGTTCAATTTCGTTAGTATGCAATTCCTGGATGTTCGTCTAGGCTTCACAACAATAATTTTTTTATAATTTTTACAAATTATCTATTGCCTGATTGTTATGCATAAAAATAATTGATGAGCAATAATCATAATCTGGTAATACTATTGAATTATAGATATTAAGTAAGGTGTCAGCTGGAACTTCATATTTAATTCTGTACATAAAATTTATTTTTTTAGCAATTTTTGAGCATAGCCTATTGTGAATTATTATCCCGAGGTACTTTATTTCACTTATTATTTCGACGTTTTCATTATCAATATTTAAATTTATTTGCTGGTTTGTATTTATTAGCATTGCTTTTGTTTCATTAAAATTTAATTTTAATTTATTTGTCTTTAACCACACATATAATTTTTGTAAATCCTATTTTAATAGCCTCTCACATTTTGTAAATCCTAATTTAATAGCCCCTTACATTTGAGAATAGCAGAACTCGAACATACACTTTTTTTATATCATTAATATATATTATAAAGAGTAATATCCCTAAATTGTGGAAAACCAGATTCAATGAATTCCTCTTGTGACATGTGTTCTTTCAACTTAGTTTTTTGTTTCCTATCTTTTAAATAATTATTAAACCACTTTAATTCATTGTTTTTAATGCCATATTTTTGCAATTTTTAAACTATTATATCTTTATCTTCACATATTTTTTTGCACCCCGATTGTTCTTCTATCAGGATATCATTTTTTTCCACGTATTTCACTAATTGATTGTGCACCACTGTTTCTAATATTTTTTTCTGAATAGGTAGCATGTTAGTAGGTCTAAACTCTTCAATATTTTTTGTACCATTAACTATTCGCAGATTCTCACCACGTTTTTGGAAAATCACCTGTAGTTCATTTATTAAATTTAAAAGTACATTCCCTATAATGTAAAAATTATCTAATTTCATTCTAATGTTTATTTTATTACAATTTTTATTATTTATTATAAGTTTTTTTTTGTATTTAAATGAATATTTTTAAATTTAAAAATACATTGTTAATGATATTTTCATTTAAACTAATTTTATTATAAAATATTTATTAAATTTGTAAGCAATTATTGTTTTGTCAGCAATTTACTACTATCGAAAACTGTTTCGCTTGCTATTTCACTGTTTTTTTTTATTTGCTAGTACAAACTCATTTGTGACCTTCCACTTGCCTTTTTAATTATCTATATAATTAATTATTAAATAACTTATTTTTTTAATTTTATTATCCATTTTTTCTTTGTTTATAATTTTAATTTCAAAACTTTCGTGATCGCTTACTTTTAGTTCATATTTTTTTATTATTGTGAGTAATTACTGATTAATTATTATATAGTCTATTAATGTTTTTGACGTCATAGTAATTCTACTCGGTTCATTAAGTAGAATAGTAGATATATAGCCATTAAGTAACTATTGAACTTAAAGAAAAAAGTAATAAAAAACTATGGATTTTCAAAAAAGCACATTTCGAAAGTTAAAATATAAATTTTCCATACTAAGTTTGGGTAAAGAGTGCATATGTATATTGGAAAATAAATTTATAATATATCGCAAAATTAATTTTTTAGCGATGTGTATCCGTAGTTAAAATTTTATTGTTCTATTTGAAATGGTGTAGAAGTTTTGTAAACATGGGATAGACAAACAGGCGGACAGAGTGAAAATAATAAGCAAATTTTTTTTAATTTTTTTTTGAAAATGTACTAAAAAGCAAGTTTAAATAAATAACTATGGTACCTACTCTTTTTAACCTTTAAAGTAAAAAGCATTTCCAAAATCTTTTAATTAAAAAATACTTCTTTGTTTACGTTTAAAGTTTGACAAATGACGCAAAAAAATATAAAAAAATTAGTTGTCTCCACCACAGTACCATACGATATTACACCAAAAGTATAATATGGAATTTCATAGATTTTTTACATAATATTTTATATTAATGCAAAATAACTTGTAATAATTTAATATGACTTTTTTATTCCATAATAATAATAGGTAATGAAATAATCGTAAAAATATTAAATATTATGTACATTCATACATTGATACATACATATTATCAAGGAACATATAATTATAAGAAGTCTCATCTCATACAAATTTTGAAAATATTTTTTTTTCATATGTGGGTCGTGATATGACGAGCCACAAAGAAATTTTTTCTTTCTGATTTTGCTTTTATTTTCTCTCTCTCATCACATGCCATCCGTTCTTAAAATATTATTTATAATTTTAAAGTATGAAGTAAGTAACATAATTACTAGACGACCGCATGATTAGAATAATATAATATATAATAATATTATCTGATATATAATTTATCTGACTCATGGCGCAGTGGCTAAGTCGCCAACCTTTCAATCGAAGAGTCTTGGGTTCAAACCCCGGTCAGGTCATAAATAAAAATAATATGTAGTACTTTTATATCGTATAATTAATAGTAGTAATAATAACATTAATAATATTAATAATAATAATAATATTAATAATAATAATAATAATAATAATAATAATAATAATAATAATAATAATAATAATAATAATAATAGTAATAATAATTATAATAATAGTAATAATAATAAGAGTTACTACAGTGGAGCTATCTTTGGTTATATCATGCAAGTAAGATGTTATATACTGCTGCACGTTGTAATCCACTGATGGCGCTGACTCTGTAGTAAAATAATAATAATATTAATAAGAATACTAATATCAATAATAGTAGCCGCTAGAGTGACAATGGGGGTTGCCTTCATTAATTACCTCATGTAGTACTATATACTACTACTACATGTTGTAACTGTTGTGACGGCTTTAGTCACTGTTAGCAAAATAGTAATAATAATAGGCGGATTCATTGTTTCCTTACAATCCCACTCCCAATTCAATGTTTCCATATCCATTTCCTATCCTTTCCTATCCCTACTCCCTAGCCAATATGCTGCGTTCGCAGGCAAGGGTTTCATCCCATTATATTGGCTAAAGGGGGAGGTGGGTTTAGTCAGTAAGAATCTGACACTACCAAGGGGGACATTCTTAGTGTCTTTGGAAGATTCCCACCTCTCTTAGGAAAAAAAAAAATATGTACAATTTACTTTTGTCTATTTTACATTTAGAGATACATATGTACATTACAATATACATATCTCTATAGTCTTATACAAATGGGATGGGAGTCTTAATTAATGGGATGAAACCCTTACCTGCGAACGCAGTATATTGGCTAGGGGGTAGAGATAGCAAAGGATAGGAAATTAATATGGAAACATTCAATTGGGAGTGGGACTGTAAGGAAACAATGAATCCGCCTATTATTATTACTATTTGGCTAACAGTGACTATAGCCGTTACAACAGTTACAACATGCTGTAGTAATAACACCTTACTGCATAAGATAATTATTGAAGGCAACCCACAATTATTGGTATTATTATTCCTATTATTGTTATTATTATTTATTATTTATAATTTATTAAAGTATGACCCAGGATTATTGATTGTATTTTTATTTTATTACTATGAGATGTGAACTAATTAAGATGTTTCTGTAAGTTTATTTTTTAATGATTCAGATTGCTACACGAAAAGTATTTTGTGTTATTATTATTATTTATGGTTTAGTTTGGTTTAGCTATTATTATTTTTAATATTATTGTTATTTTTTACAATTATATTTATTCGCTTAGAAAGTTTTTGTTTGATGGGTTTGGTTTTGTTTATATTAACTGTTTAATTTACTAAGTTGTTTTATTATTTTTAACTAATTTATTTATTTTATTTAATTTATTAACCTAAACAAAATTTTTTTTTATTAATCTAATAATTAAATTTTTAGTTCTAAATTTTAATCTTAGTTTTTGTGGTTTCGTTTTTGTATATCGATATTATTTAAACCAAATGTATGTTCATATTATACACATATATGTACATAGTTTTCATTAATTTTTATCAAATAAAAGTAATTATTATATGAAATAAATGTAATTATTATATGTAATGCAATTAAATTATTAAGGTAAATTAAATATATTCAAATACCAAAGTGTCAATATGTTTGTATTGTCATAAATTGTCATATTATTAAGATTTAAACTTATATCTATTAATGATAAAATATATATATATTTTTTTACTTTATAATCTTCAACTTATACAACTTATGCTGTGATTTTACCACAGCATGATGATCGCGCCATCATCATAGTAAATGGGTGAAACAGCATAGTTGTATTAGTTAAAAACTAGCACAGGTAACCTATATTTATAGGAAAAGCTCTTTTTCCGAAGTGAATATAAATGTAAATTTAGTTATTTTAATGAATATTCTTCAGTAAACCTTCAACATGGATAATCAAATTTTCGTAGTTGACCTACAATTTTTAAAAGGAAATGATCAGCAGTATTTCCTAAAAGAGCTGGCTATACTAGAAAAAGGAATTCCTATTAAAGTATCTATTCTTTAAATTTGTTCTTAATCAAATAATATTTCTATGTTACATCTTTTGTATACTTTGTGTTCTTAAACTTTTATCTAATATTTAAAACAATTTTTTCTTCTTTTTCTTATTCTAATTTTTATAATTCCATTTTTTAATTCCAATTCATAATCCTACTTATTTCTGATATTTATATAAAAAAATTTTTGTAGAACTTAAATTAAAATTTAATGATTCATTTATTTGATATTTTTATTTCTTTTAATTTTTTATTTTTGATGTTCAGGAACTGAAAACTGTAGTATTTTTAAGTTTATTTTTTATTTAGATTTTTTATTATATTTTAGGTTTGTTTTTATTTATTATGTGTTTTTTATTGTGTTCTTATGCTTAGAGTGTTGTTTTTATAAGTTGTGTTTATTATTTTTAGTTTTAGTTTTTATTAGATTTATTTTGTATTTTAGTTTATTTCTTATTGTTATTTATTATTTTAGTTTTTGGAGTTGTTAGCTTTTCATATCTCATTCCATATCCCATGGAAAGAGTAAAGGAATATTACTTTAAGTAGTTATAATTTGTAGTTTTGGATACTTTTTTATTTCACACATTTCTTTTTACATTTTTGATTCAACAGTCCAAGAACAATGCTTTCTCAATAGAACTGGGATTAAAAAATTTAATAGTTGCATCTTATGATCATAAATAACAGTCAGTGAACCATTCCGGAGTTAGACTTTTACATTTTTCGATAATAATGCGTTTAATGCCCTCTGCTTGAGGGTTCATATTAAATATCTGGTCAAATACTAAAATAAATTTTTTACTAGCATCAAAAAATTGTTGTGATGGTGCATTTCAATTTCCAAAATCCGAAAAAGAACTATAATTTTTTTCAAAAATAAATATTTCCGATGGAGCTAACAAGAAGTGTTAACTTCATCTTCTTTTTTAATGCACAATTGCATTTATCTCAATTTAGTTTAGGTAAAATTTTGAATACTACACATCCAATAAAGTATATCATTGAATTTAAATCTATCGGAAGATGTTTGGATGCTCGGAACGTATCTCTTCAAAAAATTTGGCATATGCATCGCTTTAAAAGTCTATATCAACTGATTCATTATATATTTCTATTTCTGTGTGAAAATTTGATGTGTCGGATTCCATATTTAGCATTTGCATACTGTCCACACCATCTTCACAGTTACTAACAGAGCTTGATTGCACTTTATATAATGACATTATTCAAGTTATTATAACATTGAAGTTAGCTAAAGCAGGATTTTTATAATTACCCCCTTTTTGGCGTACAATATAAAACAAATTTTCAAGTGCATCTTGGTTAAGACTTTTAGTCATTAAAAAAAATATTTCAGATTCATTTTTCAAAATTTCTTCCGATAGATCCAGTATAGTGTTCAACGAAATTTGCATTCCTTTCAAGAAATACACCTTTTTCTTTTTAACTAATTCGATATTTTCTAAATAGTTCCTGAAGTCTTTTAAAAATATTAAAGTTAGGCTATTTAATTGAATAGCACAACAATACGGATTATTGGAATACAATGAACCACTATTCATACAATCAAAAAATTTATCAAACATTAGTATACAATTTGCTGTTGACATTGCAATTTCATTTCTGGTCTTAAAGTCAGGTGTTTCAACTATTGTTTTAATAGCAGCACTAACAGTTCTGCTAAAAAATTGTGTACTCGCATTTTTTCAAACGTATTTGGATTAATATGCTGCCTGGTTAGCATAGTACATATCTTTGTTTTTCCATTTAATTGATACTTCCATAATTCTCTAATAATATTAAAACTGGCAATCCCATCAGGAGTTCTCAGATTGCAATCTAATTAGTAATTTCTAAGAGATTTTATTAAGTGTGGAAAGTCGTACATGCAATATATTTTGTTGTCCTTATATTCAAAAAAAGGGAAAATATTGGGAAAATATTTAACATGGAAAAACATTTTCTATTGCAGGAACTTTAATCGCATGTATCACGTATTTTTATACTAATCTCAAATGATATTTCTAAACTTTCTTAAATAATTTTAAAAGGCATTTCACCAGATAGCCCATTGTTTGTGACAAAATAATTAAACACAAGTTTCCAATTTGATATTAAACCCCGTAGCATAAAAACCATAACTTGTTTTCCATGATTATTACTGCGGGAAAAACCGCCATTTTCAAACCCATCTATCAAATCTAATTTTTCGTGATATCTGAGTTCTTTCCGAATAGCTATTTAGTCAAATATCAGAACTACGTTTTTTTGTCAATTTCTTTTAAGGAATCACATTTTTTTCTAAATTCCTCAAAACCACTATTTTTAAAGCCAGGTTGAAGCGATTTTATTGGACTCCATCTATGTAGATAGTTTATGTGTGGTAAATTCAACCATTGCAATTTATTTCTTAAAAAACAATATGTAGATTGTGAAATATAAAAAATATTTTGCGCTAAATTTTTAACGTTATCTGTAATTTTTTTGCTTCGCTATTGAGTAGAAGTTTACTAAATATTTTCGATTCATTACTCATATAAGAAATGGAATCGATAGAGTTTTTGATGTTGTTAATCATGGTCTTAGTTTTCTTTGCACGCTTATTTGAGATCGGCTTTTTAATTTTTTTCATTAACTTTATTTTCGCTAAAAGTGCAGCGTTTCTTTTTTAAAGTATAGTATAGTAAAGTATTTAAAGTATGTCAAAGTGAATTGCTAACAGTATATTATAAAAATTGTAATTTGAAAGCTGATATTTTTAGCAAATCACTAATTACAATCTTAAATGAATTTGTAAAAAAGCACACCATAAGGGAAAGCTGTGAATGGTATACAGAAGAACTAAGACTTATGAATGTAGAAAAAGTTAAACAATACCAGAGAGCAATTTTGATAAATAATATAAATGAGTGGCATAGGTATAAACATATTAGAAATATTTATTCCAACAAACTTTTTGAAACAAAAAATAGTTTTATTAACAATCAAATTGAAAATGCAAGAAACCAAAAATCTATGTGGCTTAAAATCAAAAATAGAAAAGTAGTAAATTCTTAATATATATTAAGAAAACCAAGGAATGAAATCAAAGAAGTTTGTTTTGGGAGTAAAATATATTCAAAAGAGGCTGAGATTGCTACAAAATTTAATCAATATTTTGTAGATAGTATAAGTGAAATAAATAGTGGTATACCATTTAAGCAATATAGTAATATCATTGAGAACAATCCTTATCAATTTAAATTCCAGTTAATTAGTATTGAAGAATTGAATAAATTTATAAAATCACTAAATAACAAAAGAGATCTTAATATGATGAATAAGAATATTTTTATTGAATGTTTTGATTTAATTGGAGAGAATTTTTTAACTATTGTTAATGAATCGTTGAAATCCGGTACTTTCTAAGATACTTAGAAAGAAACTGTTGTAATTCCCATTCCGAAAGTAGCTGGAACAAAAAATTGTAAAGAGTTTCGTCCTGTGAATATGAACTGTATTGAATCAAAAATATTAGAAAAAATTGTTTTTGAACAATTAAAAAACTATTTTGGGAAAAATAATTTAATCACTGAATTACAATCAGGCTTTAGAAAAGGGCACAGTTGTGAATCACTACTTAATCTGGTTATAACTAATTGGAAGGAGGCAGTGGACGATAAGAGGATAATTGTTGCAGTATTTCTCGATCTACACAGAGCCTTTGAAACAATAGATAGATCAATTTTATTAAAAAACTTCAAAGGTATGGGGTTACTGGTACTGAAATAAAATGGTTTGAATCGTATTTACAAAATAGTAAGCAACGTACAAAAGTAAAAGAATGCATTTCAGAAGTAATAGACACAAAGCTTGGAGTAGCTCAAGGATCAGCTCTCGGAGTATTTTTGTTCTTAATATACATCAACGATATTCAGAAATACATTAAATTTAATGAAATTGCACTCTTCGCAGATGATGCTCTTTTATATATAATAGGTGAGAATGTAAATGATTACATTAATAAAATAAACTTAGATTTACTAAATTTAAATGAATGGTTCCAAATGAATAAAATAAAAATAAATATTGATAAAAGTAAATGTTTGATGATTAATAGTAAATTAAATAATAACCTTGTTGTTTTTAATAATGAAAATATAGAAATAGTTAATGAAATAAAATATTTATGGGTGATTGTTGATAATAATTTAAATTTCAAATCTCATATTGATTACATTTTTAAAAAAAATTGCTAAAAAAATTTACTTTTTTTCAAAAATTAAAAAGAATATCACATTAGCTTGTACAATTAATTTATATAATCACTGTATTGTAATTTATATAATGTGTTATAAAACCCCACTTTGAGTATTGCTCTTCAATAATTTTTATGTCAAACCAAAGTACGATGAGTAAGTTACAAAAAACTGCAAAATAAATCAATGAGGATTAAATATATTAAAAGTGAATAGATATACAGCTAGATTATATATTATATATAAAATACATTAAAGTGGTTAAGTGTAAGGCAAAAAGTAATAATGAATGTTATAATTCAAGTATTTAAAATTATATATGGCTTATTACCTAGCTATTGAAGTTCATAATTATTATTTAAGAAATAGATTAGATTTTAGATTAGATGTAGTAAGAAATAAAATAAATAAAAAAATATTGTTTTACAATGGATTAAAAATGTATAATACCTTTCCAAATGAAATAAAAATAGAATCAAAATTAGAAGTTTATAAAAAATTAATTATTAGGTATATTAAAGAAAATATTTCTTATATTTAAAAAAAAGATTATTTAAAAAAAGAAAATGTAGATGTAGAAAGAAATGAAATAAATAAAAAAATATTGTTTTACAATGGATTAAAAATGTATAATGCCTTACCAAATGAAATAAAAATAGAATCAAAATTAGAAGTTTATAAAAAATTAATTATTAGGTATATTAAAGAAAATATTTCTTATATTTAAAAAAAAGATTATTTAAAAAAAGAAAATGTAGATGTAGAAAGAAATGAAATAAATAAAAAAATATTGTTTTACAATGGATTAAAAATGTATAATGCCTTACCAAATGAAATAAAAATAGAATCAAAATTAGAAGTTTATAAAAAATTAATTATTAGGTATATTAAAGAAAATATTTCTTATATTTAAAAAAAAGATTATATAAAAAAATGTGATAATTGTTAAATTAGTTTTAAACTAAATAAAAAAAAATTAAATTATATTTTTTCATGTGGTAATATCTAGCTTTTACATATTTTTCATAAATTTTGCAGGCAGAGTCTATAAAATCTGCACAGCTACTTAAACGTTTTTTTTTCAGGTGGGCATATATTTAAAAAATTAATATTTTCATTACTTTCTTCTAAATATGTACCTATTTTACAGAAGGTATAACGTCGGATTTCAATTTATTCTTTCCTACATATAAATGAATGTGGCATGTGTGAATACTGTCTTCATTAATGTAAGGATTACAAAAATAAGAACTTAGCTATATCGCCTGGATTAAAATGGTTATTACAAATAAAAAGTTTTTTTCCAACTACGAGCTCGGAATTTGAAAAACTCCATTTTTGCGCCAAATTTGACCAATTATGGAATCTTGTAGAGGAAATTTAAGAAGTCTGAGTCCTATGTTATCTCGTTTAGATTTTTTGTGATCAAAAATGCAACATTTTATTCCTGATTTGTAGAAATTTTGCGCTTTTTTATTTAATATTAATCTTATTTTCAGAATTCATTTTAATTTATTTTAATTCAATAACTAAATCTGAAATATTCACGCTACACGCTTTTCACAAACTTTACTCATAACCTTAAAACATTTACAATTTTTACATTTACAAATGCATTTCCAAAAATTTTCAAATAACGCATTTCTATTTATTCTTACATGTATGTATGGATTTTACAGTGTCATGTCAAGTCAAATAATAAAAAATATTAATAAAGAAAAACAAAATCGTTCACTATTCCTAAATCAATTTCTATTCATTCTAATTCTAATTTCTACTTCTAAAAAAATTCTATTCTAATCTAACTCTATACGAATACAATATTATCTATACATACATACATATCTCTATAGAATAATGATCTTTGTATTGTGTCACTAACCAGTAACAAAACCATTAAGCAATAATAAAAAATAAATAAAAAAGAAAAAAATAAAATAAAAAGTAAAAAATTTTAAAGAGAATAAGTGATTGCATCATAGATGTAACAATTGAAAAAGTATTCTGATGAGACTTCTTATAATTATATGTTCTTTGACATTGTGTAGATATACCTGATTTTTTTTTCATTCAAAAATATTTGAAGTCAAAAATAATAAAAAGTGTAAAAAAAATTAATTTATTTATTATACAAAACAAACAAATGTTTTTATGTACATTGGTCCTATTTACACTTGTCAAAAGCTCTTAGCGTTTACACCATGTTGTCAGTTGCAGTTGCAACTTTATATGTGTGCGTTGATATTATCACTTATTTATTTGACCTGATAAAATTTTTTATTGTTGTTTTAGATATATTGCTGAGTTGCAACTGGTAAAGCAGCAAAATTTTGTTTAACAAAAATAAATAAACTTTTCGGATTTTTACGAATTTTCGTCGTTTTTTTGCGTTTTTAAATGTTTTTTTTTAGGAGAAGCGAGGAAGTGGCAAAGTTGTTACTCCTTACTTGTATAACACCTTTTTCTTACTAATTTTTTTCATAATATTTTCTGTTACGGCATATTCGTAAAAAACTTACACTACACTAGTAAACTACCACTTGCGGTTGTCCGATTTGTTTCGAAAGCTTATCAATCCGAGATATTTGCGTCAAAACCTTAGAACAATTACACTTAGCCATTTAAACTCTAGACGTGCTCACGGCATACCCACACACACACAACACACACACAGACATCACGCTAAACATTTTTTTGCAGATTCTTACACACCGGATTAAAATGCATTTCTCTTTTTCAATGATCATTGCTCTAGATAAAGAGATAGCTTTGTGTCTTTCTTGGCACCACTCATAAGTAGCTGCATCAACGGTTGCATTTTCGGCAGTTTTTAATGTTTTTGCTTCTTTA
Source organism: Poecilobothrus nobilitatus (assembly GCA_947095535.1). Taxonomy (NCBI): domain Eukaryota; kingdom Metazoa; phylum Arthropoda; class Insecta; order Diptera; family Dolichopodidae; genus Poecilobothrus; species Poecilobothrus nobilitatus. Next base: position 247,830,718 of record OX352772.1, read on the forward strand.
ATTTACTCGGCTTCCACATAAAAGTTTAAAATTTAATTTTTTTAAGATATCACGGACAGTTTGAACACCAATGTTATATTTTTTAGCTATAGTTGTTTTTTAGCTAAGATATTTTCTCTTTATCACATTTATTAATTATTTCTACTTTATCTGATATTGATAAAACTTTTCTAGCCCGTTTTTAAATGTTTTTTTCCCAAATTTTTTTTTCTACCTTAACAATTATTAAACACATAAATTATTCAAATTTGAATTTATATTGATCAGAACATATTCTACGCATTAACTGTACGATTTTTGTAAAACTAACCTATGTATACTGATTTATTGTGTACTTAATAATTACATATGTATCTGAATTTTTTGCACTTGTCAAAACATTGAAATTAAGCATTAACATAATATTCCATGCATTAACTTAAATCGATTACTATGTATCTGTATGCACTGCTTCTGCCATTTTATCAAAACTGTTTGTATTTTTTTTTAAATTTCAATGCGTACGTATTTTTAATGTTTTGATAAAGGTACACAAACACATTACACAATACAATGAGAAAATACGTACATTATGTACATATACAAAAAAAAATTATAAAAAACACATATTTAAAAAACGTGTTGATTTATTTTTGCATACATATTTTTGTTGCGTATGCATGTATTCTTTTTTATGTGCACTTGTAAGAACATTAAAACTACGCATTTTGTACATAGAAACAGTATAAAGACGAAAATTGCTCAATCAGTGCATACTAGCATCGAAATTTGAAAAATAAAAACGTAAAAAAAAATCACGGATAATCGAGTTAAACACGGTTAAAAGAGGAAAAAAGTAATTTTGAAATTCTCTCGGTTAAAAGAATGAATTCTTAGTTGAAGCACGATAATACTTTGGCGTTTGCTTGGCTGTTGAAAATAAAAATAGGAAAAAAATATATAAAGCTAAATGTATATACTATATATATATATACTTTGGCTTATGTCTGGTTGAAGCAAATAGAAAAATATTTGTAGATACATCAATTGGCATAATATAAACAAGAAAAAAGAACAATAAAAATAAAACAAAGAAATAAGATCAATTTTTGGTACACCAAAAATACGGTTAGCTTTTTACGAAATATTTCAAATACGATCTTGAGATGATTTCAAATCAACAAAATTGACTACAATTTTTTGTTCTACGTGAATACTCTATGTATATGATTTCTTTATGATAGAAGCGTAAAAAATTTTGATATCAAGATACATAGTTGCCTAAATTTTAAAAAATAATGATTATTATTAAACATTTTAAACTTTTAATGACAGTTTAACTTGCGCATATCTAGCCAGCTATTGTAATTTGTCAAATTTCTAAGAAAAATATTATGAATGTGGTACAAAGATGAATAAGAAGAATTTTATAATTTTTAAGTAAAAGATTTTTAGATCTAACTTAATCTAATACACCTAATATTTGATTAAATGTATCAAGATTGGTTTTTGAAAGTTTCACAAAAAAAGTTTTATTTTTTATTTATTTTATGTAGATAATAAAACACTGAAAATATAATCATAAACATTGCTCAACAAAAAAATTATGCTTTCAATTTATTGTTCCACTATGTACTTTTTTTTATAGCAAATATATGAATGAAATATTTACTTTTTTTTTAGGCTCCAAATTTAATCCCATATTTTCAACACCTTTAGTTAATTTCGATAATGGGTTTGCGAGAGATTTAAGCGGTTTTAATATATTATCACTTTGAGACCCAGTTAAACGTAATGTTAAATCACTTGGAGAACAGGATCTACAACAAGATTTCCAATAAAATGTAAAATCTTAAAAATGTAAAATATTTATTATTAATATTTTACCTAGTTTCACCAGCTGAAGCAGTTTCCTTTAATTCTTTTGATTCCTTATCCATAGCGCTGTTTATTTGAAGTTGAGGAGTTGTACTTGGAGGATAGATCTGATCAAAATTTTCATGTAAACCTGAAGGTAAATTTATATTATCTGTGACTGATGTAATTGAAATAGTTAAAACATCTTTAGACATTTTTGAAGTTTTGTCTTGATTTTTTAATTGAACAACTTTTGACTTAAAAATTTCATTATTGGTGCTACTGGTTGACATTACTATGCCTACACTTGGCAAAAAATCTTCTTGATTCCCATAATTTATTAAAGGTATGTTAGCATCCAATTGATATTCATTATTGTCACTGAAATCTGAAAACTTTTTTTCATTGTTCAATTCAAATTTGAAGCTTGAAAATGTTTCTTCAACGGTTTTTTGTTCACTATAATGGCGAGTTTCCATGGAATGATCAAATTTCTTATTTGTATTAAGAGAATGACCTAGTTTCGAAAATTGGTCTGCCACATTGTTTAGAGCCTTTGAACTAAACTGAACTAACTGAGATTCAGAAAGATTTCGTGGTAAACTCTATAAGAATATAATTGTAAACAAGTCATTTTTTAACAAAATATTTAAAACTTATTTAATCTTAAAATTACCTTCGGAATTTCTAGAAGCGGTTGTTTGTTTTTTTTTTGCAAGATATCTCCACAAATGAAGGGTACAGCACTTTTTCCAATAGATTGCAATGAAATACGAAAAAAATCAGCAATTGACAATAAAGATTCTGAAAAAAAAAAAATTTCAAATTAGAACTAATATTACAATTAACTTAAAGATAAACTTCTAAATATAATAAATCAAGATAAATAATTATTTATATTTTAATATTTTAGATCATATTTTAAAAAAATGTGCAACAGAAAAATTACTTTGAGCATTAAATTAAACAATTTTTTTATTAAAATAATAAATATTTTGCATTAAATAAATGTACAAGTTAATAATTTTTACTCCAAATAACCAAAAATATTAATTAAAGGTATAAAAAATAATAATAATAAAAAAAATTATAAGACAAAATTTAGATTTTTTAATACAACTTTATTCTCTCGAGTTAGATTAATAATTAAATTATTTTAATATGAATTTTACATTAATTGCATTGTTCTACCTGCATTCTGCTGACTCAAACATATGTTGATTACGCGTGATTACGCGTGACTATGTTGGGAAATAATATTGAGCTAATTTCATAGGTTAATTTGATGATTCGACAGGTTAATGTTTTAAGAAACAAATTACGAAAATAAAATTTATGAAATTGTAATATGATATGTTTGAATTTGGATTTATAATTTTAACTGTTGTTAACTCCTCCCCCCTTAAATATCGATGTCCTCATTCGATCAATTTAGAGATTAGGGTTGTATATGTTTCGTCTTGGGCTGCTTTTATCTTGACTGGTGTTGAATTCATCAGGGATATCTCAAATTTTTTATTTTGGTGATCTGCAGGATTCTGTGGCGTGTCTTTTATTGATTGATTATTGCAAGTAGTAACTTCTTCTGGTATGATCAGATTATATGTTGTTTATTATTACTATGCTCCCTTTTTTCCTACGTCGTGTCCCAATTAATACAAACAAGCCCAATAGTGATGCTATTGGCGGCATGACACAAGAGTACTTAATTTCTTTTATTTCTATTATTGGTATGAAGATCCTTGAAGAGTTCTAGAGAAACAGGTGGTTGAAATTCTTTTTTTATGAGTTCTGGTTGTAGAATTGCTGGCAATACTCTTGCACTTATGGTTTCTTTCGATGTATAGACCATGTCTTTAATTATTACTGTTGAATTTTGGAACTTAATTAGGTATGTTCCTATAATCGTTTTTTGTTTATCATCTATTGTTATCGTACAATTGAATTGATTCGATAATATAATACCTTTGGCGATTTTTCTATTGTGGGGATATGATGAGAGTTGGTAACATTGCATGTGGATGATCTTCCTTCTAGTATGTTCGGAATGCAGATAGAATTTGAAATATCAACAATCTGATCTCTATTACATATTATTAGTGAATTTATTTGTTTACAATTTTTCTTTATTTCATACATTTTTTTATTATTAAATAATATTTCTTTATACTCAAGCTTAATAATAGTGTTATTAAATTTTATAGGTTTAACTACTGTTTTTTTACATACATCAGTTTCTGATATTGGGATTTCGATGACTTAGAGCAAGCAAGTACCATTCGTTATTGCTTTTACATTGGAAAGATTTAACGCTTCTTCAGCGTCTGAATATGAAAAATTTTCTTTCTCGAAAATTGACGTGATTGTTTCAATTTCTAACTTTGAGAGCAATAGTGAGTTAATAATTCCTACTTTAGCCCAATGCATATATTATTAATTCTTATTTATTATATAAAGACTTATTTATTATAATTTATTTATTGTTATTTTCTAGAAGATTGTTTATTTTCTTTTTTATCATAATAAAATATGCATGGTCTAGACTTCCAGCTCTCCATTTCCACATGGTGACTATAGAGTTTAAAGACCTTGGTTCCGATCTAATTTTAAATTCGTCCAACAAGTCTTGAACTTGCAGAGTTTCGTATTTCAGGTACTCATGCAGGTGATTCTTTGATTTCACTTAATGAATTCCTTAGATTTTCAAAGTCAAACGTATGGATGAGTCTAAAGCTGCCTTCTTGCACCTTTGCTTCTTCCAGAATAATAGATACTGCATGCGATCCCGTGTAGTCTAATATTTGGACGAGTGATAGACACTCGTATAATAAGCACCTAAAATGATATAAAGGATAATATGGTAAGAAAATGAACCATATTATATGATATATAATATGGTAAGAAAATGAACAAATAAACAAAAATTTGGTGAAAACAAAAATAATAATTTACTTTAAGAGTTAAGTGAGAGAAAAACAAAATTTTATAAAGTTTGTATGAAGAATGAGTATCATTATGATTTTATGTTTGATTTATGAACGGTTCTTCCTGATTTTGTTACAATAACTGTGTTTTTATTTTCCTTTACTATTTCCTTTTTGAAGCGTTGTGTTAATTTAGATTCGATTGTTTTGTTATGCTTTACATAAATTGTATCACCTATCACAATTTGGTTTTTGGTGTTTAATTGGTTTCCTTTTTTTATTGTGGAGATCTAGATCCTTGTTCTGTTTGTTCTTAATTTTCTCAATATTGCTAAGTCTAGTTTTCTCAAATTCTGCGGGTGTTATATTTGGAACTCTACCGAAAAATAGATCTATGGGCTTTCTTTTGGTTACTGAGTGGATGGTATAATTATATTCGTTTATCGCTCGTTGTAGCAATTCTTCAAAACTTCTGTTGTCTCCCTCTGCTTTGAGACATCGCATAATCTGCGATAAAGTTGAATGAAAGCGTTCTATTTGTCCATTCACCTCACTTTTATATGGGGGTGTAGTAAAAACCTTTATTTTCATTTCATCTTCCATCATTGCTTTTATCAAAGCGCAGTTAAGCGACTTTTCGTTGTCTATGATGACCCATTCTGGAACGCCATAGTAAAACAAAATATCCCGTAATGCTAGTCTGACATTTTCTGTTCTATTTTCTATAACTCTCGCTTGGACAAACTACGTTAACTTATCGATTGCTGTTAAAGTCAATTTAGATTCGGTCGGGAAAAGAGTCAATGTCAGAGCATTGTTGGGGTGACACGTATCTCGAGAGCATTGTTGATTAGAAAGGAGAAGATTTGTAAGAGGATATAAGAAGAGGATATTTGCTTGCAGCTTTTTACAATATTTTTTATATACAATATTTTTTTGTATTCTACTAAAATGCCGTGTTATTGTAATTCTAAAGTGGATAGAGTTGAATTAAAAACTCAATGTTCTATTTGTAAAAATTTAATACACGCTAAATGTGCAAATTTATTACAAAGCGACATTGAATATATGAAAAAACATAAAAACTTTGTCTGCAAGAAGTGCAGTGCGATAAGACGTACATCTTTGCAGTCTAATGCTACAAATAATAATTTAAAAAATAATACAGCAACTTGCAGCTATACTTTCGTACCTGCTAATAATAGTGTAAAGCCATCTTCTGTTGCATCTGTTGATGTAAATGCCGATGGAACGAACAAATTTATTATCTCTCATAATGAGAGTGAAATAACGAAAGTTAATACAAACAATGAGAAAGTTTTAAATAATGAAATTAATAAAATAGAGGAAGATGAAAAATATACTGTGACAATTCTGTATAATAAATTAGTTAGTTTAGAAAAAATAAACAGTGATTTTTTTAACCGCAATTAATTTACTAAAAGAAGAGAATGCGGCATTAAAATTGAAGTTGTATAGTTTGGAAAGCAGATTGAACTGGATGAATCAGAAAAGGAAAGAAAAATTTATTGAAATAGTAGGTGTTCCTAATGTCAATAATGATAATGTCAAACAATTAACAAATAAAATTTTTGCTGATGGTCTATCATTGAATATAAATGAAGATCAGATTGAACAATGTTTTATTAAACGTAGAAACATAAAAACACAGAATAATAATTCTGATTCTATTATTAATACTGTACTAAGGTAAAGAATATTATATACCTTAAGTTCTCAAATGATTATGACATAAAATCAAATGTTATGAAAAAAAAGCACTTGGTCATAAGAACTTAACTTGCAACCTATTTGATGGAGATAGGAGGAGTTCCAGTAGAATATTCATTAATAGCAGTTTGACAAGTTAGTCGCAGGCACTTTATATGAAAGCCAAGAAAATTGCAAGGAATAAAAATTATAAGTATCTATGGTTTAAAAACTCTAATTTGTTGTGTAGAAAGGCTGTTGGTGGTGATGTTATTATATTAAAATCATTTGCAGATTTAAATAAAATTAAATAGTTTCTTTTTTTAGCTTTTGCTAAAATAATTCTTCATGAATCTAGATGAAAATGATTTTGTTAATGACATAACCACCTTTCGTTTAAATAACAAAAATTGTGAAAGTGTTTTCCAGACTTGCTCTAATTTCGAAATATACAAAAATCTTTTTTTAGTTCAACAAAATATCAGAAGCCTGAGAATGAATTTTGATGTGCTTGTCTCTAATTTGGAAATTTTTATCAGGAGGCCTGATATTATTTTTGTTACAGAAATTTGGATTTATAATGAAGAAATTAATGAACTAAAAAAAAGAGAGTCTTTAGAACTAAAGACTAATGATTCTTTTGCGGCAGGCGGAGTGGGATGTTTTGTTAAGTGTGAGTATGACTGTCAAGTTTCTATGTTAAATTTTTTTAGTGCAGATGTAATAAAAATTTCACTTAGAAGTCAAACTTATTCGTTTATTTGTGTTTATCGATTTCATAAATATAATTTTAATGTGTTTTTTGAAGAATTTAAGTTATTTTTAGATAATGAACGTTCGTCTAATTTTATAATATTGGGTGATTTTAATTTTGATATTTTAATCAATAGTGAAGAGGTTTATAATTACCTAAACTTATTAGCGAGCAAACTGGCCATCGTCTGGTAAATGTTTAGATCATATTTATGTTTGTTTTGGAAGTATTACTCTTAGTATGTGTGAAAGTGCGTGCTTTGATCTAAATATCACTGACCATTCAATAACAAGTTTTTTAATAAAAAATTTTGAAAAAAAAATTTTAAAAAGGTAGACTTTCTTAGAGTAGAAAAAAATTAATTTTAGAAAACTTAATCACTTTCTTTTGTATGAAAATTAGGAAGAAGTTTACTTAGAAACTGATGTTTCGATGGCATATGATAAATTTTTGTGGTTATTGAAATTTTATATAGATGAGTCTGGCCTCACTGTTAAAGTTAAAGCGTCTAATAAAAGACTGAAGCTGTGGATAAATCGACAATTATTAAAAAAAATCAAAATTAAAAATAATTTTAGATTTAAATGTAAAAAGCATCCGGATAATGTCAATTTTAGGAAAAGATATAAAAATTTGAATAAAAAATTAAAAAAAGGTATTTTAATTACATGAAATGATTTTTCTAAAAATGAGTTGAGCAAAAATAGAGGGAATTTAAAGGGTGAATGGCGTGTTGTTAATAATATTATTACTAGAAATATTGCAGGAAAATCTAAAGATTCCATTTCTTTGCAAATTGACGGAAGATCAATAACGATTTGTTCGGATATAGCTAATATTTTTAATATCCATTTCTCTAATGTTGCTAATGTATTACAGGATTATTCAAATCATTGCTATATTTGTAATACGTGGGATTTACTTGATGATAATAACCAGCAAATTAGTTTTTATTTTGAACCTATATCAGCGTTTGAAATTCAAAGAGCAATTGCTTCTCTTAAAAATTCAAATTCGTGTGGGGATGATAGGATCTCTAACGTTCTCTTAAAAAATGTTTCAATTAATGTAAGTGATATTCTTGCTTACATCTTTAATTTTAGTGTTATTTGTGGGTCCTTTCCAGATAATCTGAAAATGGCTAAAACTTTACCATTATTTAAAAAAGGGGACAAAAATGATGTAAATAATTACAGACTCATCTCTTTACTTTCATCAATTTCTAAAATTTTTAAGAAATTAATGAAAAAAAGAATTTTAAGCTTCTTGAACAGAACAAACTTTTTTAGCACAATTCAATTTGGTTTTAGAGAGGGAAAATCTACAAAAGATGCTTTATTGGAATTGTGTGCTAAAATTTTTTCTAATCTAGAAAAGAAAAAAAATACAGCCAGCTTATTTGTAGACATTACAAAAGCTTTTGATATGGTAAACCACCAAGTGCTCTTGGAAAAACTTGAAAAAGCTGGTTTTAGAAGGTTTACTCTAAAATGGTTTGCTTCATATCTTAAAATGAGAAAACAACGGGTAAAAGTTAATGACAGCTACAGTAATGTTGCAATTCTACAGAATGGTGTACCACAGGGCTCAGTTTTAGGTCCCATTCTGTTCTTAATTTACATAAATTCACTTTTTACTCAGAATTTCAAGGAGAAGCTAATTGCTTTTGCAGATGACATAGGTTGTGTTTATGGAGCAAATTGCCCGCTTAATTTAACAGCTGAAATAAACCATGACTTGGACTTACTCAGATCCTGGTTCGCTAGACATAAACTTGTGATTAGTTGCAAAACTAAAATTATGTTCTTCAGTCTTTCATCTCAAGGACCTATTGGAGCAGATATGGTCTTCCATTCTACTGATTGCAAAAGATTCCCTTTAACAGCTAAATGTTGCTCTCACAGTAATATGCAAAAGTCCTATTGTGATAATGTTGAGTGCAGTGTAAACTGTTTTATTATAGAGAGAGTACAAGTGTTCAAATATTTAGGTGTTATCTTGGATTGTAATTTGAGTTGGTCCTCACATATTGAGGCCTTGAAACAATACTTTCGTTCAATTCTGAGATATTTTTTTAAATTAAATCAGGTATGTTCGGAGGATATTTTGAAGACGAAGAGGATATTTATTGTGGGATATTTCATTCGAAATTGCAATATGGTCTGTCGTGTTGGGGCGGTGCTGCCTATTATAAAGTGCAGCCTCTTTTAGTTTTACAAAAATATGCTATCCGTAAAATTTGTAACAAAGATCGTATTTGCCCTAGTTTTCCCCTGTTTGTTTGTTTAAATATTTTACCTCTGAGACATTTATATTGTTACAAGGTGTTGAAAATATTTTTTGTTAGGTGTGGATACTTAAACAGTAGAATTTCTAATTTCTATCCACTTCGAGTGAACGACAACTTTCTGGTTACTGTTCCTACTTTTCGCACCACATCTTATAAACACTTCTATAATGTAGCAGCTTGCATTTTATTTAACAATCTTCCAATATATATTAGAAAATTAATGATATTCAATTTGTTTTTAAAAGAAATTAGAAAGTGGCTTTTGAATATGGATTATGATGATCTAAATCGCATACTTTACTCTAACTAAATACAATGCTGAACATAATTGAGGAAGCAAAAGGAGCTGGTTTGGAAGACACTTTGTTATATGTATTTTCTTTATATTCTTTGCTATTTTCTTGGTTCTTAAATTAAATTAAAATAAATTAAAATTTTTTAAATTTATTTTTTTTATATTTTTATATTTTTCTTTTTGCATTTTTCTTTTTCATATAATTTTTTTTATAACTTTAAACTCTGTAATTTTTTTTTTTGTTATATTTCATTTTTCCTTTTAATATTAAATTTTGATGTTACTTTTTTATACACATCACCCCTCTATATAACTGTATTCCTTAACTTTTGAGTTTTAAATTAATGATGTGGTTTTAAAACTATTTTCTTGTAAAATAAAAAAGCCACTAATCTCTCAATTACATTTTCAGTAATTAAACATTAAATTTGATAAAGTTCTTGTTTTAAAAATGCTTGTATAGTAGTTTGTTTTAGACTAGGCACATTTTGAACTTTAAATTTTTAAATTGTAAGAATAGATTAAATTGTAGAATTTATAAGAATGACGTAAAAAGTATTTGAGAATGAAATAATAAATAAATAAAAAAAAAAATAAAAATAAAAATGTCTATGTGAACGATATGACCCGCAAAGCTTGGGATTGGTGTTTGTTTTATTTCTGGATTATCATATTTATTTTCCTTACATACTGTGCATCTTCTAAACAAATTAGATATTTTCCTGTTCATTTTCGGAAAATAATAATTGCGAATTATTTGAGCTTTATTTTCATCTGCTTTTCTATGGGCGTGTTTGTGAACTTCTAATATGAGCTCATTCTGTTGACTTTCATCCATGATGTCTTTGACTAGTATTTTTGTAAATTTTAATCTATAACTTTCAAAAGTTTGAGTATAAATTTGTCTCAGCACTATGTTGCGTTGTTGTTTACGTATTAATTTCCATTTTTTTAATTAATCTTGATAACGTGTCAGCTACCACGTTCGGCCAGGCTTGCACTTTATCTCGTTGTACTCTTCAAGGATGGCCTTCCATCTCTTTAACTTACTGTTGGAGTTCTTATTGCTCAAAGCGTATGTACGCGGTTGATGATCAGTTAATATTATTAGTTTTATGGATCCATATAGGTAATTCCTAAACGAAGTCGGTGACCAAATGATAGCTAACATCTCCTTCTCGTTAGTGGCGTATGATTCCTCGGTTTTTGTGAGGGTCCTGGAAATAAATGTGATTGGTTTTATTTCTTGAGAAAACACCACCCCAATCGCGTAGTTAGATGCGTCGGTTCGAAGTTCGAATTCTCTATCAAAATTAGGATATTTCAGAAAGACATCTTCTGATATTAATGAGTTTTTTAGTTCGAGAAAGGCGTTTTCGGCTTCATTGTTCAACGTGATAGGTGTAATTTTCGATTGATTTTTGGACACAAGTCCTCCCTCCCGTCTTAAAAGGGATGTCAGTGGTTTTGCGATCTTAGCAAAGTCACAGATCAATCTTCTGTAGTACCCTGACATTCCTAAAAACGAACGTAAATCCTTAAGAGTTTTTAGTAATGGCATATCGCAAATCGTCTGTATTTTCTTTCCTAAGAATTCGACTTCATTTCGTAAAAATTCGCTTTTCTTCAGTTGTACTTTCATGTTGGCTGATTCGAGTGTTGTCAATACTTTTTCCAGATTTTCGAAGTGACTTTCCTTATCCTTGCCAAAGATTATTATGTCGTCTGTATAGACATAACAACATTTTCCAATATGTCTCCTCAGGATGTCATCAAGGGCTCTTTGGAAAATCGAAGGTGCATTTTTCAACCCAAACGACAGCTTGTTGAACTCGTACTTTCCGTTATTTACGGGGAAGGCTGTTTTTTCAACAAGACTTAATTTCAACGGTATCTAGTGAAATCAGCTTTTCAAATCAACCACCGAGAACAGATGGTTTTTTTCTAAATTTGAGAGAACTTCATTTATCTTAGGAATTGGGTATTTATCCGCAATAGTGATCTCGTTCAGCTTCCGATAATCGACTACCATTCGATATTTCTTTTTTCCTGAAGCATCCTCTTTTTTGGGAGCAATCCAAACCGGTGAGTTGTATGGTGACCTAGATTGTTTTATTATCCCATCTTCTAAAAGTTGTTTAATCTAATCATCTATTTCGGGTTTTAATGCCATCGGATACGGATATGATTTAGAATAAACCGGTTCCGCAGTTGTTGTTCGGATTTCGGCTACAACTCTTGTAGTATAGGTCAGTTTCTCATTCGGGTCTGCAAGTAAATTGGTTAACTGATTGACTAAACTGCCTAGTTTATCTCGTTCTTCTTTAGTCAAATGGCTGGTTCTCAGTTCAATTCTGTTGATAAATTCTGATATTTGTTGTTTAAATGGAATTCTTACGTTATCTGCGAGTTCAAGGTATCCTTTATCTGTATGAATAACCGCTTTCAGTGTTTTGAGGGTATCGTTTCCAATTATACCTTCGAAAGAATTTAAACTTGGTAATAAATGAAATTTAAATTTAATTTTTGTTTGAACCGGTATCTATTAAAATTTTTATTAGTTCCCCATTTTCTGCAAAATATTCTATCTATATAGGGAAGGGAGGAATATTTTAATCTAAAAAAGGATTTTCATTGTCATTGTAATTCTCCCGCCCAGTTGAATCTTAACCATTAATTACCAGTTGCTTTTTAATATCCTTGTTTCTTTGAAATTTTTTCCTTGGTTTGGTTTCCATATGGTTGATGTTTTGGTAGGATCGTTTACTATTTTGATGATCTATTGTTGGACTTTGTATGATTCGGATGATACGTATATCGAGATTGTTGCGACCTTGGTTAATTTTTCTGCGCTTGATATGTCACGATTGCTTGGTGTTGATCATTCGGTAAATTTGATTTCTCCATGTTGTGTTGATGATTTTTAAGATTATTTCTCCATTGGGAAGTTGGTTGACCATTATAAGGTTGTCGGATGTTAGGAATTCATTGGTTGTTATAGGGTTGACGGTTGTTATAAAATGATTGGTTATTGTAAGGTTGACGGTTGTTATAAAATGATTGGTTATAGGATTGCCGGTTATTATAAAATGGTTGATTGCTATAGAATCGTTGGTGAGACCTATTTTTAATTTCAAAATTTGCTCTTCTGAATGCAAGTTCTCCTGAACGTATTGGGGGTGATAACATTTGGCCAGCTTGTTGTATTTTAGCAGTGTCAATCTGTTTGCTTGCAAGGCTTTGTTTTCTTTTAAGCCTGTTTTCTACTTTCAGAGCCAATTTCAAAGCTTCCGGTAAGTCACTAGGCTCTTTCATATCCAATAATTCTGATGAAAGTTCCCGTTAATAAATGCCTCTAATGCTCTATTTATATGTGTTTGAGCTATTCACGATAATATTCCAGTTCAATGGAGTGTTATATGCTTCTAATGTTGTATTTTCAATGGAGTGTTATATGCTTCTAATGTTGTATTTTCAATGGGGTGTTATATGCTTCTAATGTTGTATTTGCATCGCCCTTAATTTTATTCCTAATGGTTCTGAGAATTCCATAATATCTTGATGTGCCTTTCAGATGATCATAGATTTTTAATAGTTGCTCTACTTCTTTCTTCCAAGACGCATACTCTTTTACTTCTCTTGACAAAACATCTATTTCCCTTATGATACTGGGAACTTTGTCCATGCCGTCAAGATTGTCTTCTGGATGAATATAGGTTTCCTGCTCGCCTTTCTCTTTTTCCTCTACTTCCTCTTTTTGTAACCATTGGTGGTAGCGTTATCTTACCAGTTTCCTTGCCTCATATTGAATCATCTCTCTGATTGACTCACTGAAATTTTCGTCATGTTTATTTTCTCTTATTGGACTCAGATGTGGGTTTAAATTTTCTGGAGTAGATGACATAACAAACGGAGTGTCTTCTTCTTGATTCATTTTTATTAAAGAGAAAATTATTCAAAAGAAAGCAAAAACGCAAAAAAAATGAGAAAGGTTATATGTTACAGATTACATTTCACATAATAAACATAATTATAATATAAAAGTAACATTAGACGGCTAATGTTATTTGCACCTTTAATAACATGTGTTTTTCATGCTTCTTCTGTTTCCACAACAGTCAGCATTTTTATATATGCAAATAAAAATTATTCAAAATTCTTTTTTACCTTATGGACTTCTAAACTTTCAACATTCCGACAAAATATCATTTTCAAAAGAGTAAGCAAAATTAAATAATTAGAAAGATTATAAACAATCGGGAGAGAGAAAAAATTAAGCAGTTCATTAAATTGATTCCAACGGAGCACTTAAATTAGTAAATAAAATAGCATTTAAAAATAATAGTGTTTAAAAATAAAATATTTTTTTGTAAAACAAGTGTTTTATTTAAGAGGATATTTTTTTTCCCTTTTAAAAGAATCCTATATTTATCTGGCGTAGTCGGTAGGATAAAATATATTATATAATATATCGAAGCAAAACAATAAAAATTATTAATAATTCTAAATATTTATGAATTAAGGATAATATTATTAAAATTCGTAAAACTGATTCAAGTATAATGTACAATATCAATCATCTTAATGATATTACAGCTATTAAAAAAATACTCGATAAGTAAAACAATATTATTAACATGGATTCCTAATTTATATTCTCTTCCCTTTCTTTCTGTACTTAAAATAGAACGTTTAGCAACACAAAAAAAAACATTTAATTTTTTTTATTTTTCAATATTAATTCATTTTTTTTATTTTTTTATTTTAACACATTTTGTTTTTTTTTTTAACATTACAAATTTTTTAAATAGCAATAATTATATACTATTTAAAATTATTGAAATTACTTACTACATTACAAAAATTAATTACAACAACAAACATTTAATAGTGCAATTTTTAATTCATATTTTTAATTTTTTAATATTTAAAAGATTTAATTTTTTTATATTTTCAATATTAATTAATTTTTCTCATTTTTTTAACTTCTTGTTTCTTTTTTTGACATTAGAAATTTTTTAAATAACAATAATTACATAATATTTAAAACAATTGAAATTATTTACTACATCACAATAATTAATTACAACAAAAATTTAATAGTGCAATTTTTAATTCATGTTTTTAATTTAATATTTACACATTTTTTTTCATATATTTTCTTTTTTTTATAAAACGAATTTTTTAAATTTCATATTTTCTTTTTTAATAAACTCCAAGAATTATTTACTACTTATAATTATTTACTATTTTACATTAACAATTTCAAGTACAAAATTTTTACCACGCCATATTTAATTTTT
>OX352772.1:248478529-248593529 GCA_947095535.1 Poecilobothrus nobilitatus
ACAGATAAGTTCTGAATTTTTTTACTGCTTCAACAACGGCTAAAACTTCCAGCTCATAGCTGCTCCATTTTTGTTGGGCTTCAGTTGTCTTTCTGCTGGAATAATATACAGGATGTAGCTCGCGATCCTCTGGATTACGCCGCAATAAAACAGCTGCTATCCCATATTTCGAAGCATCCGTATGTAGTTCTGTGTAGTCATTATAGCTAAAAATTTTCAAAACTGGCGATGTACTTAAAATTTGTTTTAATTCTTCGAATGCACTCCTCTCCGTGCTGTCGAATTTAAATTTAGCATCCTTCTTAAGCATGTCACTTAGCGGCTTTGCGACAATTGAATGCTGTGGAATAAATTTTCTAAAATAACTTGTTAACCCTAAAAAGCTGTGGAGTTGTTTCACTGGTTTGGGTTCTGGAAAATTTTTGACTGCCTTGGTTTTAGAATTGGAGGGTGATACTGTACCATTTTTAATTATATATCCAAGATACTCGACTTCACTTCTGTTTGTAAAAATTGGCATTTCTTCCACTTGATTTTCAGTCCATTTTTAGCGGCAACACGTAATACTTCTTTTCTAATAAAAAAAGGGTTAATGTATTTTAAATATGATTCTTTTATTAAGCATATATCGCTGTCCGTATCGATTAAACTTATTTACTTTTACCAACACGCAATTATTATTTGCGTTTACTGCATGTGCTCTCGTTGTTACTGGCTTTTTGTTTGGGTAATTGGGCCTTTTATGTCCAAACTGGTTGCGCTCAAAACATTTTGGGCCTCGTTCCTTTTCTGGACATTGGTGAAACTCGTGAGATGACGAACCGCAATTAAAACAATACTTATTCGGCCGCGACATATTATTATTATTTATTCGTTTTATTTCGTTATAGTTTTATGGTATGTCCATATTTCTCACGTCGACACTTTTCACGTTGTTAATTCGATTTGTATCGGTTTTAATTTTTTCATAAATGCTTAATTTTTCTTTCAAATCACTGTAATTTTTTGCACCGTAAAGCATTGCTTTATTTCCGGGCGTATCATTTATTCCGTTTATAACATATGAAATAACCGAAATTTCGTCCACTTCAGTTTGTGAGGCAATATCGATCATTTTATATAAATATTCCCGATACGATTCGTTCACTGTCTATTTACGTGTTTGTAATAATTTATTTAATAATTTAATAAATTTATTTTTGCTCTATATAGAAAATATTTTTTTTTTTTTTTTAAATTCAGTTTTTTTTTTTTTTTATATATTTTTTTTTAATATATATATTTTAATTTATATATTTATATATATTTTATATTTTAATAATATTTTTTTTTAAAATTCTTATTCTAAATTCAATATTATTTTTAAAAACTTTTTTTTTTTTTAATTAACATTCTTATTTTCTAAATTAAACTGTTTTTTTTTTTTTTTTTTAGATGACTTCCTCCGCGTTAATCCTGGTGCAATTTTTTTTATATATATATCCCGGTTGAGCCCCCAAATGTAGGATTTGATAAAAAAAAATATACACCATATAATTTTATTTTAAATTAAGTTTATTATTATTTTAAGTTATAAATTAATTTATTAAGAGTAATATTTAAAATATATTATATTAATCAATTTTACAATTCAAAAGTATAAAAAAAAACTAATGTTCAATAAAATATGTTCAAGTCACTAATAAAAATTATTTCGATTATTTTGTTATCCACATCCACGTATATCTGTCCTGATTATCCTTTTTTCTTCTTGTTTTATACCTTTGGGCATAACTGCTATTCTAATAACTGCGGTTAATGAATCTTTGAACTTGAATTTTTAAATTAATCCAAGTGCTTGATTTATTATTTATGTGATTTCGACTATCGATAGCTAGCTCCACTAGCGGCTAACTTTATCATATGTTGATTATTTTGTTACGATGACAACTGTCAAATAACAAGTATTTTAATATTCTTGTAAACAACATGTTTACCAAAAATATTAAAATATAATAATTCTAATTCCAATTAGAATTATTTGAAAAATGAAGACTGGAGATCTCTGAACCATTAGAGATGAAGAAAATAAAGATAAGTATCATTTTTTTTTTTATTATATTATATTAAACGATTTTTATTTTAGGTGTTGTGATTTCAAAAAAAATATGCTAGATGTAATTTCGCTTTCTGGTAAGTTATTCTTTGTTTATTATTATTAGTAATCGGGGGAAAATATCCACCCCACATTCGGCCGTCCTGCATTTCAATCCGTCTCGGATTTATCCAGATCACTATCAGTTTCATATTGCACCCATAGTTTCATTTTGTCAGCACTACATTCAGTTTTGGTTGGGCCTTCGTGTTCACCTACTTTTTGTACGATGTACCTATGAAAACCTTTATCTGCTATAACTCGGTAAGGACCTAAAAATTTTTGTTTAATTTTTAACCCGACACCAAATTATGTCCGTTCAATTGCAACTAAATTTCCCACATTATATTTTGTAGCTGTTTTTTTTTTTATCATAATTGTTTTCTGCTTGGATTCTCGCGATATCTCTTTTTGCCTGCTCTCGTAACTCGTTACGCTCATCTTGGAATTCTTGCATTCATTCTTCTTCGATCAGCTGTATTATGTGTTTATCATTTTTTGTTTTCATTTTAGTTGCCAACGTGAGTTCAAATGGTGTTGTTTGAATAGCGCCATGAAAAGTGTTATTTAAAATTCTTTGTACATCCATAACATGCGTGTACCATTTTTCAGGATCATTTAGTGATAATTTTGATAGTACTGCAACTGTGGTTTCTTGTAAACGTTCCACCTGGCCATTACCTCTTGGTACACCTGTTGCTATGAAATAGAGTTTAGTATCATGTGATTTACAGTACTCACGGAATTGATTTGTTATGAACGTTCCTCCTCTATCAGCAATTATTCGTGATGGGTAGCCGAATGTATCAGCAATTGTTTCGCATTTCTTTACTACTTCCTCTTCGTTTAAACTCTTTGTAGGAAACAGCCAACAAAACTTAGAAAATCCGTCAACTACCGCCAACACATATCGGTAACCTTTTTTGGTTGTGCTCATCGGCCCTACATGATCTATGTGAAAAGTTTCCAGCGGTGTATCACCTTTAGGTAGTGAGTTGAGTAGTCCTTCTTGTTTGCCATATTTTCTATCGAATAGGATGCACGGTATGCACTTAGCTATATGCAATCTATTCTTTTATTTAAGTCGGATATGTAGAATTCTTCCTCAATTTTTTTCTTCATTTTCGCATGGTGAAAATGACCATCTTCATGTATCGATTTGATTTATGAGTTTTTCATTCCATCTGGAACCACATATAACAATTTACCATTTACATCTTTACAAAGGATGTCATGGTGTATGATGAAATCGTTGTATGGACCATGTTGCAAGACTTGTGTTATTGCGTTCAATTTTTCATCCTTCTTTTGTGCTTCTTGTAAATGTTTCAAAATATTTTGGTTAGATTGTATGGAATATGCTACCGGATTTCTACTGAGGGCATCCACATTTCGAATTTTTGTTCCTTCTCGATGTTCCACTTCAAACTGAAATTCTTCTAAGAGTTAAGACCAACGTGCCGCTCGTGTCACTAAATCCTTTTTATTTAATGTCATTGTAAAAGCTTTACAATCTGTGATAAGTTTAAATTTTTTCCTTAACAGATAAGTTCTGAATTTTTTTACTGCTTCAACAACGGCTAAAACTTCCAGCTCATAGCTGCTCCATTTTTGTTGGGCTTCAGTTGTCTTTCTGCTGGAATAATATAAGGGATGTAGCTCGCAATAAAACGGCTGCTATCCCATATTTCGAAGCATCCGTATGTAGTTCTGTGTAGTCATTATAGCTAAAAATTTTCAAAACTGGCGATGTACTTAAAATTTGTTTTAATTCTTCGAATGCACTCCTCTGCGTGCTGTCGAATTTAAATTTAGCATCCTTCTTGAGCATGTCACTTAGCGGCTTTGCGACAATTGAATGCTGTGGAATAAATTTTCTAAAATAACTTGTTAACCCTAAAAAGCTGTGGAGTTGTTTCACTGGTTTGGGTTCTGGAAAATTTTTGACTGCCTTGGTTTTAGAATTGGAGGGTGATACTGTACCATTTTTAATTATATATCCAAGATACTCGACTTCACTTCTGTTTGTAAAAATTGGCATTTCTTCCACTTGATTTTCAGTCCATTTTTAGCGGCAACACGTAATACTTCTTTTCTAATAAAAAAAGGGTTAATGTATTTTAAATATGATTCTTTTATTAAGCATATATCGCTGTCCGTATCGATTAAACTTATTTACTTTTACCAACACGCAATTGTTATTTGCGTTTACTGCATGTGCTCTCGTTGTTACTGGCTTTTTGTTTGGGCAATTAGGCCTTTTATGTCCAAACTGGTTGCACTCAAAACATTTTGGGCCTCGTTCCTTTTCTGGACATTGGTGAAACTCGTGAGATGACGAACCGCAATTAAAACAATACTTATTCGGCCGCGACATATTATTATTATTTATTCGTTTTATTTCGTTATAGTTTTATGGTATGTCCATATTTCTCACGTCGACACTTTTCACGTTGTTAATTCGATTTGTATCGGTTTTAATTTTTTCATAAATGCTTAATTTTTCTTTCAAATCACTGTAATTTTTTGCACCGTAAAGCATTGCTTTATTTCCGGGCGTATCATTTATTCCGTTTATAACATATGAAATAACCGAAATTTCGTCCACTTCAGTTTGTGAGGCAATATCGATCATTTTATATAAATATTCCCGATACGATTCGTTCACTGTCTATTTACGTGTTTGTAATAATTTATTTAATAATTTAATAAATTTATTTTTGCTCTATATAGCAAATATTTTTTTTTTTTTTTTAAATTCAGTTTTTTTTTTTTTTATATATTTTTTTTTAATATATATATTTTAATTTATATATTTATATATATTTTATATTTTAATAATATTTTTTTTTAAAATTCTTATTCTAAATTCAATATTATTTTTAAAAACTTTTTTTTTTTTTAATTAACATTCTTATTTTCTAAATTAAACTGTTTTTTTTTTTTTTTTTAGAGGACTTCCTCCGCGTTAATCCTGGTGCAATTTTTTTTATATATATATCCCGTTATTGATCCCCCAAATGTAGGATTTGATAAAAAAAAATATACACCATATAATTTTATTTTAAATTAAGTTTATTATTATTTTAAGTTATAAATTAATTTATTAAGAGTAATATTTAAAATATATTATATTAATCAATTTTACAATTCAAAAGTATAAAAAAAAACTAATGTTCAATAAAATATGTTCAAGTCACTAATAAAAATTATTTCGATTATTTTGTTATCCACGTCCACGTATATCTGTCCTGATTATCCTTTTTTCTTCTTGTTTTATACCTTTGGGCATAACTGCTATTCTAATAACTGCGGTTAATGAATCTTTGAACTTGAATTTTTAAATTAATCCAAGTGCTTGATTTATTATTTATGTGATTTCGACTATCGATAGCTAGCTCCACTATCGGCTAACTTTATCATATGTTGATTATTTTGTTACGATGACAACTGTCAAATAACAAGTATTTTAATATTCTTGTAAACAACATGTTTACCAAAAATATTAAAATATAATAATTCTAATTCCAATTAGAATTATTTGAAAAATGAAGACTGGAGATCTCTGAGCCATTAGAGATGAAGAAAATAAAGATAAGTATCATTTTTTTTTATTATATTATATTAAACGATTTTTATTTTAGGTGTTGTGATGTCAAAAAAAATATGCTAGATGTAATTTCGCTTTCTGGTAAGTTATTCTTTGTTTATTATTATTAGTAATTGGGGGAAAATATCCACCCCACATACATACCTCGCTTTATATTACATTAACTTAGTAAATGTAATTTAGTATTTAAATAATTGTAAATTTTTATTTTTAAAGGATTTAAAGGATTCTTAGTAGGTAAAGAGGCAGTCTGTCATGGGAAAAAATCATGCCATGTTAATTATAGGTCATTCTTGGTTAGTAGGTCAAAAACTTGTTTTGATTGTTTTAGTTTTGGTTGCAAGATAGGTTATAAGTGTGGGTTGTTAACTTATAAGTTCCAAGTGGTTGTATAGTAGGAAGTGAAGGTTTTTGGTACTGTGGAAGTTGTCAGGCAAGGTTAATGAACTGAATAAGTTTAGGATAATTAGGTTTTATCAAAAAATTTATTGCTACTGTGTAATAGGATATCATACAAATAGTAAGAAAATAATTTTTTTTCAAGTCAAATAATTTTTTTTTATTTTTTTCTTCGCATGTTTAATAAAATATATGTATGTAGGTAAAAATAGATATAAAAGAATCGTAAAAAACTTGATTTTATTATTGTACAAAAATATTCATAGATACTTTTGAATGTCAATATGAACAATAATAAAATAAAAACGAAAACGTAAACAAGAAGTACAAAGTATATTTCATTTTTAGTTTTGTTTTATGAAAAGAAGATTAATTATTAAAAGTTGTTATTATAGTTTTAAAGTTGCAAAAATAAAAATAAGAAAAATATGTTATTTTTAGTATATGTGTTGTTTCTCATTGTACTATATTTTGTTGTAAATTGCTGTAATACCTTGAACAATTAAGACTTATGTATAATAAGTATGTACACATGTACTTTAAAAATATGTTGCATTCTTTTAATTTCTGTTTACCTGTTGTAAAATAAATTGTAAAAACTAGTTTGACTCTTTCAAACAATTTGAAGACTTATGAATGCAAATGCTAAAAAAAAAAAATGATGGAGTTATAGGTGCGTCTGTTATGTAAAATTTATTTTTTTCTATTCTATAAGAACATTGAGAAAATAAACGGAAATCTTTAATTTATTTTATAGTTCATATTACACTTCATTTTATGTTGTAAGATAGGAACACAGATGA
Source organism: Poecilobothrus nobilitatus (assembly GCA_947095535.1). Lineage (NCBI taxonomy): Eukaryota > Metazoa > Arthropoda > Insecta > Diptera > Dolichopodidae > Poecilobothrus > Poecilobothrus nobilitatus. The sequence continues at coordinate 248,485,476 of OX352772.1, forward strand.
GTTAATTGCTTTTGGTATTTATAGTAAACACAAAAATAAAAACAAATTAAGTTATATGTTTATTTTTATTTATTTGAAAAAACGTTTACAATTTTGCGATGCCCAGATGTTAAAATTGCAGAAATATTTAGGCCAACTTTTTCTATACGTCTTTGAAATCTACTTGTATCACGCGCGTATTCTTGCCAATGACTTTTCCTTGCTGATCTGTAAGCATCCTCTCATACATGCATAACGTGAATTTCTGGTTTAATGTTGAAGTGAACTTTTTTAGTTTTGTTATTTAAATTCATATCTTGCAAGTATGAAAATTTAAAGTCTTAATCTATCATTTTTTCCTTTAAAAGATAATACATTATAACAATTTTTAACAGCACATCTGAAATTGTTGTTTGATAAGTATATAGGACAATTTGATTTAAAGTTATCAATCTTTTGCAATGACGGCAAGTTTCTGCTTAGATCTTCTATTTTAACACTGTCAATGTACTTGAAGAAAAGGTTTTTTTGTTCTCCTTTAACATAAATTTTTTCAGCTGACTCTAAATAGTGTTTTAATATACATTTTACATCTAAATATTCAACTAAACCGTTATTCCATTTAAGTCCATTTATTTTACTTTCGCAATACTGGTTATTATATTTCATATCCTGTTCAAGTTCTTCTGCGGGGTATGGTGCTTTGAAGTGATACACAGTTGGAATTAAACTTCCTTTTTCAAGTATGGCTAACTCTTTTAGGAAATATTGCTTTTTATTTCCTTGTAAAAATTGTAGGTCAACTATGAGAACTTGTTTAACCATGTCGAAGGTTTGTGGAAGAATGTTCCATAGAATAACTAAATTACATTTATATTCACTTTGGGAAAATAGCTTTTCGTATAAATATAGGTTAACAGAGTTAGTTTTTAACTAATACAACTATGCTGTTTCACCCGTTTACTATGATGGTGGCTGATCCATCATGCTGTGGTAAAACCACTTTTATTCATAATTTTATGAAATATAAAAAAGAAAATATACAACCACATATTAATAGAATAATTTGGTGTAATCCAGACAAAAATGCCGTTCCAAAATATGTCAAAGATATGGAATATAGTAACACTATTTCAGATTTTAATGATAATCAAAAACCTTTGTTAATTATTATCGATGATATGATGTTAAATTCGAATGATAAACATGTATGTAAATTATTTACTAGAAGATCACATCATAGAAATTTATCTGTAATATTTGTAACACAAAATGTTTTTCATCAGGGTAAATTTTCAAGAGATATTTCACTTAACTGTAAATATTTAGTACTTTTCAAAAATCCAAGAGATAAATCGCAGATTTTACCTCTAGCTCGCCAAATATATCCCAATCAAATTAATGCATTTGAAAAAGTATATAATAATGTGACGTCAGTCCCATATAGCTGTGTATCTCAGATCTTACTCAAGACGTTAATGATATATTTCGATTAAGAAGTGATATATTTGGAAAAGGTTTGTGTTATTGTACGAGAGATCAATTAGAACAATTTGGGGAGGAATATGAAACGTTTGAAGACCAATCAACATATATTGCACCTATTAAAAACCTCTAAACCAAAATTCCAGAAAGTATTTATAAAACACTGTGACTCTGAATAAATAAAAACATTTTGCGAAATCTCTTTAAATATTTTAAAAGATAATTGTAATCTGAGTAAAAAGGCAACAACCCAATTAAGAAAGTATAAAAAAGAATTAAGATCACTTATTTGCCGGAAAAAATCTATAAATAGCAAAGGAAAAGTCATTATTCAACGTGGTGGATTTTTACTTCTTGGTGCAATACTATCAGAGATAATCGGAAATTTTATAAAATGAATAATACAACATTTAATAAAATGATAATTTGAAAACCTGAGCTTTATGAGAAAATGAAGCAAAATGCGGACGTTGAACTTAATGAGTTGGATAAAAATATGAAAAAAATATTGTTAAATAAACATCTCACGGACTCTCACAAATGGTATTTATACAGACAAAATCTATTTAAAATAAGAAACAACAAAAAACGACAACTTCCTAGAAATAAAGAGGAGAAAATAAAATTACGGAAACAAAAGGTACTCAAACTCGTGCAAAGCCAATGTATATAGATCCGGAAACTCAATCGCATTTTCCTGAATATAAGAATGTTGGAATACAAGTTGTTCCTGATGAAGAAGAAGTATATGAAAAAGAAGCTGATGACGAAGTATTTGATGATGAAATTCAAGAAAATGTTTTAACAAAATCATTGTCAACTGCTTCAGTTGGAGAACGTCTTAGAAAAAGAAAATCAATTAGAAATCAAAATGTACAAATTTTTGAAACTGATACGGAAGACATTATAACTGTTCCTTTAGATAGCCCAAGCCCACCAACGAAAAAAGAAAAACCTATAAACAGCAAAGAGTTGAATAATTTATCAAGACATGTTTTAATGTCAGCAGCAGGTCTTACTCAAACAGAACTTAATTTTCCAATTCGCAAGAATAAATCCGCAAGCTCATGGACAACATACAAGTAAATGATGAATTTTATGTCACTTTTCTCAGTGATTCATCTATGAACTATTATCCAGAAAATTCATTATCATCTTTTACAAATAAAATGAATAAATACATGTGTGATTCAAGGTGGAAAGTCGGTATTTCAGAAATGTATGTTAATGATTTCGTTCCAAATGTGTATGGTGAAGAATGGGAAAAAAGTACCCAAATATTTATTAAAGGTATGCAGAAAGATAAGATAGGAGCTGGAAGATCATATATTCCATACATAGAAAAACAAATGATATGCTACTGGAAAGTTTTTCTACTACCAACACTAATTCAAAATATCCGCCCACTTAATAGGTTTACAAGAAAAGAAGTTGAACGACAGGTGATTCGGGGAATTTTTAATTTTATAAACGATGAAGTTCATTATACACAACCAGCAAAAGCTGAGGAGTTGCCTGAAAATATCAGTTAAACCACAATATGTGTTACTAGGCTTAAAATAGATATAAAAATAAGAGCAAATTACGCTTGTACCCTCGAAGGACTTTTGACAACATGTTTCAATCAAGTATCTTTTAAAGTTACAGATTTAAAAAAATATAAATCACGTTTAATAGAAGCTTTCAAAACTTTTATAGATAGTGTACAATTTATCCTAATTATTAAACCAGATATGTTTTTTGTGTACACCGCACCGCATTTAACCGCAAAAAACAGGTGATAAAGATATAAGGTGTTTAAGATCTGTTAACATACAAAATTCTTTCACTGATACTGTAAAAGAATTCAGTAATATTCAATATTGCAATGTGGAGAAATCATTTAATAACATTTCATTACTTTTATGTGATAAATATGGATACAAAATAAACTTTTCCAATAGTTCAATTCCAACAAAAATTGTATTACATTTTAAAAAAGTATAAATAAAAGCGATTTTACAAAACTATATATTATTTTATTTTATTCATTATGGAGAGAGTATACTATAATTATTATTTAATTCAATCTGGTAGAGGACTTGATGATATCGGCCCTTTATTACATTCAACCGTACCTTTTCAAGGAGGTCGTCTATTGGGAAGCTTTTTTGGGGGACTTTTTAGATATTTGAAACCATTATTTACTTCAGGCGCTGATATTTTGAAAAAAAAGGTTATTAACTTTGGTATCAATGCTTTATCTGATATTGCATCTGGTGCAAATGTAAAAGAAGTTATGCAAGATCGTAGTAAAGAGATTGTTAAAAATGTACGAGGTGGTGCCGTACGAAAACTGAATGAAATGTATGGTTCTGGTAAAACAAAGTAAGAAACAAAAAGACATTTTTAATTAATTATGATTGAGTGTATGAAATCTGAGTTGGATATTTTTAAAACCCAATCCATTCAGTCTAGCATTTTACGATCTGAAGAAGTTTCCTACAATCCTATTGCTTCTTTAGACAATTCTTAAACTATTGAATTTGTTTCACTGGGTCATGGCGATATATATAGAGATTTGTCTTCTATATATTTGAGATTAAAAGTACAGATCTTAAAGAAAGATGGAACGCATTGGAATAATAATAAAACTGCTGATGGAAAAACAATAATACAACCAAGTGTAGTTAATAACATTTTACATTCTTTAATAAAAGAATGTAATGTTCAATTAAATGGCAAAAATATAACACCATCTGATGGAAATTATCACTATAGAGCTTATATTGAATCATTATTAAATTATGGTACAGATGCTGCTGCAACTCATTTAGAATGTGCAGGATGGATTTTAGATAAAGCAAATATAGCTAAATCTGATAATATTGAATCAAAAGAGCGCGAAAAATTGTATCATAACAGCAATGTAGTGGAACTTATGGATAAACTACACGTAGATATGTTTAATCAACCTACTCTACTTATAAATAATGTTGACATTCGTATAGTTTTGACACTTAAAAAGCCCGATTTTTATCTATTTGCAGACGATTCTGATGAATTACAATTAAAAATTATAGAAACCACGCTATTCATGAGACATGTTACCGTTAATCCAAACGTACTGTTAGAACACAATGCTGTTCTTGAGAAATCCAATGCTAAATATAATTATAAACGCGTTGATATAAATAGAATATATAAATAGAATACTGAAACATGTATTTGAATATTCGACAAGATGTCATCGTCCTGTGCACTTGTGGATGTGAAGTTTTGTTGTGATGATAAAAATACTTTATTTGTAAAAGATATTTGTTTAGTTGGAATTAAAGAACCTTGTAAAAAATTTGTAAAAGAGTTTACTTACAAATTTCCAACCAAAGAAATTATAAATGAAAATTTTGAAAATTACTTTTTCGGAACTGTACATTATCATTAGATAAAATTAATAAAGAATAAAGACAGGTACTAGAAAAATTTGATGTTATTATAACAAATGAAAAAATAAAAAAGGAGTTTTTAATGAACTACATTAATGAAATAAGTAGAGTGTATGATTTGAGTCAATTTGAGTCATGAAGACTTTAGAAATAATTAGTGTTTTAAAATGTAACAAATTTACAAACAAATATTTTAAGGGAGTTTTTGCTTTAGACAAAATTCCAAATATAATAGAAAAACCAACTTTTTTGATTGTAAACACTGACAAGATAAAAGATCCGGGAACACATTGGTTTGCCCTTTATATTACAAAGCATGGTTGCACAGAATATTTTGATTCGTATGATGGAGTTCCAGATAAACCGGAAATTTTGGAATACTTGAAAAATCAGTGCATAGTTTTTAATAATAAGCAGTTACAGATTATTCTTTCAGATGTATGTGGACAATACTGTTGCGTTTTTGGCTGGTATAGATGTTTTGATTTAAGTATGAAAACTTTTTTGAATGAATTTCACAAAGATAATCATATAGAAAACGACAATCTGATTATTAATATGTTCTAAAATTTATTTGGAAATTCAAATTTTTCACAATCTTGTGTACCTCAGCAATATAATTAATATTAAAAAGCTTTAGTTAAAACGTAGTAATGGAAGATCAAGGTTCGAACACAAATTTGATGTTGAGCTATACATATTTTCTCAACAGAAATCAGTCATTAAAAGTTCTTGTTGGTTTTGATACAGAATCTCTTGTAGCAACTTGCATTTTTTACCGTATTGGAAAAAAGCCAGCTATTTTAAAATATCATGATTGGTGTAAGTTCTATCAGCAATTTTGTGAAAGGTACTCGAAACAATCAATAAAGAATACAAAATTATGTTTACAATATGGGTTAAGAATTGTTATTGGTCAATGTGTAGTATTAACAAGGAGGAAGCTGTCACATTTTACAACTTAATTGATTTTCTTCAAGCTGTAATGATACACAATAAAAGTGCTGAAGCAAATATACGGGAATATGTTATTAAATATATAAAAACGTTTCAAGATAAGCATATTACGAAATTGCATGAAGAAATATATATTCCAATACAACGTTATAGCGTTCAATGTAATTATTCTAGATTGTTTTTTGAAATACCTGTACTACTAGAAAATAAAATATGTAATATTTTAGTCAAGAACAACAATAAATGAAAAATTTGTAAAATTTATTTAATTTGTTTTTATTATGAAATACTTATAGATACATATACATTTGTACAAATATTCTTATAACTTATTTTAGGCTATAAATTATTTCTAAAAAATTCTGCAAAATAGTCAGGATCTCCTTCTTGGTTATTTATTTCCCAAATTTGTTGCTCATCTGTATCTTCATCTAAAAGTTGAAACGGTGGTATGAATTCTTCAGTTTCCATTAATTCCTCGTCATCTACAGTAGATGTAATTTCATCAACTCGAACTTCATTTTGTATACTGACAATTGCAGTTTCCTCAGTAAATGGAAATGTTGATGAATCTGCTGCCATTTTTGTAAAACATCTTACAAAAATTGAGTTAAAAATGATTTGGCAGTAAAATTGAACCGCATTATATACTGTAGAATACAGTCAAAATTTAAAATTTTCAGAGTATATAAATAAAGAAATGTAAAATTGGATTTTTAAAACTAGTTAGATGGTGTAAAAATCATGTCAAAATCTCAAATAGTAAAAGAAATACATAGACCAGCTAGAAAAAGGTATCTTAGAAGGAAATTCAAGCAGAAAGGAGTAAATGATACCTGGCAAATTGATCTAGTGGAAATGATTCCTTATGGAAAATTCAACAAAGGTTTTAAATATATGTTAACCGTTATAGATATATTTTCTAAATATGCTTATGCTGAACCAATTAAAACTAAAACCGGTAGTAATGTTTTAAATGCTTTAAAGAAAATTATAAAACGAGCTAAAAACCTACCTAAAAACATTCATTCAGATTAAGGTAAAGAGTTTTTCAATTCGATATTTCAAAAATTTTGTTGTAAAGAAGGGTATTAATCACTACCATACTTACTCTGAAATGAAAACATCTATTGTAGAACGCTTTAATCGAACTTTAAAAAGTTTAATGTGGAAAATATTTAGATTACAAGGAAACTACTAATGGATTAATATATTGCAATCTTTATTAAACACCTATAATTCCACTAAACATAGAACAACTAAATTATCTCCTGAAAAAATTTCTAAGAAAAACGAAAAATTTATTTTAAAAAATGTTTACATGCAACCTAAAATTTCTCTAAAAGCTAAATATAAAGTTGGAGACTATGTTAGAATAAGTAAATACAAAAAAACTTTTGAAAAAGGTTATCAAGCGAATTGGTCTACTGAAATTTTTAAAATTATCAAAGTAAACAGTACCTCTTCGATCACATATCAGCTGGTTGATTATAAAAATGATTCAATATTTGGTGGATTTTATGAGGAGGAACTCACATCTGTTAAACACCCAAACGTATATCTTGTCGAGAAAATTTTAAAGAAAAAAGGCAATAAAGTTTTTGTTAAATGGCTTGGGTTTGACGAAAAACATAACACGTGGATAAATTCAACAAATATTGTTTAATATCTGTAAAATAAAACTTTAATAAGGATCTGAAAAACTTGCTAACATCTTAAAAATAAAATAAAATTAAGAACAGTACGAAACTTATTTGAAATGAAATTTTTTATTGAACAAATTCTTTATATAAAAATAAAACTTGATAACATCTGAAAAATAAAATAAAATCTTAAAATCTGAAAAATAAACTAAAATCCTAAAATCTGAAAAATTAAAATAAATTTAGAACATTACAAAATTTATTTGAAATAAAATTTTTTTATTGAACAAATTCTTTATATAAAATTCTTAATATAAAAACATAATTCTTAATATATAATAATTCTTATTCTATAAATGATATAACATAAAACCTTAAACTATAATTATTGTTTTGTGGTGAATTGAAAATCACCACGTTCTTCTTTTAAAATTAACTCATTTTCCTCGTTTACGAGGAAATAAGTATTTTTTTCGATTTCCTCTCGGAAATCATTATCTTCAAATATAATATTATTTGGGGTCTCGAAGACCCATTTTTCACCGTGTTTCACGGTGTTAATTTTTTTTATTTTATGTATTTTATAGAGCTTACTTGGCTCCATATCTTTAACCTTTAAAAATTTTTTTTGAGGTTTTTTTTTTGTATTAAATAATTCCACCAGTTTTCTTTTTTTGGTGGAATTTGGTGGAATTTGGTGTTGTTTCACGATAGGGAAAATGATGCGCCAGCAAATGTTCAATTTGCTCTGGTGGCTGATAAAATTAGTATTGTTGTTGTTGTTGCTCTTGTTGATGATGATGTTGCTGTTGTTGTTGTTGTTGTTGCTCATGATAAAGTGGCATTTTCGCCATCTTTCTCTTTTTTGTAGGAAAGTTTACAAGTGTCATTTTTAAGTTTTTTACGAATATTTCGTAACAGAAAAACAGTATGAGAAAAATTATGAAGAAAAAATTGTTACACAAGTAAAGAGCAACAACTTTGCTATAGAATATTTTTTAATCGTCTAACTTTAACTATCCAGTGGTTGACGCACCGCTTCACATTCATAAGGGAAAGAGAGGTTCCGGGTTCGATTCCCGGCTGGGTAGAATAATTATAATATAAAAAAAAAAAATATTCATATATCGCAATATGTAAATACTTTATATATCATTATATCACGTACACCCCACATTTCTACCAGGAAACAGGGGTTATAGCTACCTGGCACATTTATGTACCACAGTACCTGAATATAATTAAATAAATAAATAGAAAGCGAGAATTCGACATTTGTTAAACGGTTTAATATGAACGGTCATAAAATAAAATTTGTAATTAAATCCGTACCTGAAAATAGAGAACCAATTAGCTGGATTAAGGATGCTATACATCAAATAATCAGGATGGCTGTGCAAGATGTGAATTCCACTGATAAGATTGGGTTAACATTTTGTGGAGAGAGCTTTGAACATCAAGGTCCTGCGTACCTCAGTTTTAGATCCGTTCATGTAATTTCTAATGTTTTTCAAAGTAATTATTATTATTATTATTTATTTAGAACCAAAGCAAGGTCGTTACAAAAATTCTTAAAGTTAAACTTAAAATTAATATTACACAATACAATGCAAAAAAAAAAAGTACATTAAGACTACAAAAAAAACTTACAATTTACTTTTAGTTTTTTCTTTTGTTTTCTCTCTTTTTTTTCTTTTTTTACATTTTTTTTTTTTAGATACATTTAAAAATTATAATGTATGAATTATGAATCATTCAGAGCAATATAAAGAAGCTAAGTTATGCCTTTAGCTTAGTCTTACTATTAAAAAAAAAGATGTAAGATGATACAATAAATTTTTTGTACTTCGTTAAAATTAAATTAATTATGATAGGTACAATAAAGACAAAAGTTATTTTTATTTTATGTATGTAAAATGAGTCAAAGCTTTTAATATGGTTTTTTTTTTTTGTTTTCTTCTTTTTATCACATAATACTTATGCAAAATTTTTATTACTTTGAGTTTATAGTTAGTTAATAATGTAAAAAAAAAAAAAAAAAACAAAAACAAAGGAAATATTATTGTTCATAAATTATGTCATTTAGAAATAAATTATGTCAATGTTTTACGATTGTTTAAGAATGTTGTGTAATTTAGATTTGTAAGCATTTTTTGAAATTGTGTCACAGAAAATGTTGTCGAATCGATTAAATAATATGCAACACCTGTTTGTGGGTTCGTTTTTCGCATATTCAGTTCTATATGTTGTTTCAATTAAGAATTTGGTATATTCTGTGGGCCTGACATTATTGTTGACCTTGGTTTTATATTTAATAAAATTGAATTTAATCTTATTGGATAAGACATCAAATGTAAAGCAGTTAGATAGTAAGACTCTACGGGAACTTAAACTAAGTAAATTGACTAACTGCAGCCTCTCATTGTATGATGGCAGGTTATGAAAGTCTCTGGGATTATGTAGATCTCTTAAAGCAAAGAGGAGGAACTGCTTCTGGATTGATTCAATTCTTGTACTATGAATACGAAAGGCTGGATTCCAGATAATGCTACCGTATTCTAAAACTGAGCGTACAATATAAAGTTATTGTTACCCAGATATTGTTAAATTCTCTTGCTCTTCTTTTGATAAAACCTAGCATTTTGTTAGTTTTTGATAACATTGATTCATAGTGAAGATTATAATTCAGTTTGTTATCCAAAATCATTCCCAAATCTGTAATATGATTCACACATTCTAGGTTGCAGTTTTGTATGGAATAATTATACATCAATTTGGATCTTTTCCGTGAAAAGGTCATAGTATAGCACTTACTAATGTTGAGATCTAGCATGTTGTCAGAGCACCACTTTTCTAAGCACTTCAATTTTGATTGAAGAAAACAGCAATCGGTATCATTCTTAACTACATTATACAACTTAAGATCATCAGCATAAGTAAGGTGGGCAACGCCTGATAAGAAATTCGAAAGATCACTTATATATATTGAATAAAAGTGGTCCTAAGTGACTGCCTTGGGGTACCCCAGAGTAGATAGAAATGGGCTTAGATATAGTACCTTAAAATCTAACAAATTGTACTCTTTCAGTGACATATGACTTAATCCATTTTAATATGGAGCCACTGAATCCTAGCTTTGCCAGTTTATCTTTTAGTATATCATGATTTATTCGGTCAAATGCTTTACTAAAATCTGTATATATTGCGTCTACCTGAAGACCTTTTGCAATAGAAGATAATATATCTGATGTGAAAACCATCAGGTTGGTGGTGGTTGAACGACCTTTTCTAAAACCATGTTGTTCTTGATTAAGACAAGGATCTATTATAGGTGTAATTTTATCAGTAACAAGTTTTTCAAATAATTTGGGTATAGTCGACTGAATTGCTATACCTCTATAATTGTCTATTAATGCTTTGTCACCTTTTTTGTGAATCGGAATCAGGTATGAGGTTTTCCAAAATTGTGGGAAAGTACCTGACATAAGGGATCTGTTAAAAATTAATGTAAGTGGGACAGTTAAATTATGAATACAGTTATGTAAAAAAATAGGTGGAAGAAGATCAGGACCAGATCCTTTTTTAATATCTAAACTACTAATTTCTGAATAAACATCTTCCAATGGTAAGTTTAAATTTTAAATGAGAGGAATAGTGTTATTTAAGGTCTGGAAATTCACGTTTCCATGTCCTGTTTGCGACTGACGGTACACGTTTTGGAATTTGTGTGCAAAAAAATTGCAAATTTCATCAGGGCAGGATGAGACTTTACCATCTAAGGACATAGAGTTTGGGTAACCTGACGACTTACGTTTTGTATTAACAAATTCAAAAAATTTTCTAGGGTTACTTAAAATGGAGTTACCAATATTTTGAACGTAATTATCGTACGATGCAATGCATTTTATTTTAAATTCATTAGCCAATTTTTTATACTCATTAATAGTTTCGGAGCTTGGATCAACTGATGATTTAATAATTTTACATAATTTATTTCTACGATTACGTAAAGATCTGAGTTCCCTATCTAGCCAAGGTTCCATTAATTTATCTTTTTTTAGTATCCTTGGCGTGTAATTATCAATTATAGATGATAAAATTGTATGAAAATCCAGAACTACTAAGAGTTTTGGCTTACCCTGGGTGGTACTTATTTGGTCTCTCGTCGACACTGCTTGCAAAGTTCGAAACCGATTTTCCAAGAACGTTTCTAAGGCTTGCCACGATGGGAGGTCCTTATCCCTGCTCATATTTTGCTCCCAGAGTTAATGAGTGCCAGACGGCAGCTTCTGGACGGTTATGAACGTTATAATTGGCTCCCAGCTTTCTACATTGATTCCTAAATTCTGGATTGCCAGCAAACATTCGTTGGTTGTATCCAGCAATCCTCGTATCTCGTGAGCTCTCTCATGTTGGACGTCCTTCTGTGCAAATAATCTTTTTAAGTGATTATTCACCAAAAGCCGCTTGTTATCATAACGGTCCCTTAACGTATCCCACGCCGAAATGTAATTGTTGTCCGTGACCTGGAAATGTCTTAGCAACTGTGCTGGATCTCCTACCAGATACACCTTTAAATAGTGTAACTTTTGAGCACAAGTCAGACTGGTATTGTCGTGAATTAGAGATTTAAATGAAGGCCAGTGGAATGACGTGGAATGAAGGCCAGTCTAAATAGTTCTCGGTGAACTTCTCTAAAGTTATTTTCGGCAGATTAATATTGGTCTGGACCACCGATTTCTGTTCCCTGGAAGTGTTGACAAGCGGACTATCAACTGCATGCATCTTCTCTGACGCCTGCTCATATATATGATAATATATGGCGCTCAAAGTCCCATATATGTCTTCCTGTAGGTATTCATCTTTTAGTAGTTGCTTTCCAGTTTCAGATTGCGAATACTGCAAGATTTCCAAGTGTGTACTGGTGAGCTTGTTCTTAAGATATGTAAATTTATGTATGTGTGAACAATATGAATTTTAACTTAATGTGAAAAAATTTACTTTCTATTTGTCTTTGTATGTAAAATTAAAATTAGCAAAATTAAAAAGTTAGTAATGTATTTAAAAAATTAACTTGATAATTTAGGATGTTTGCTTTACTGTGTGAAAAATGAGTAAAAAAAAAATTTTTTTTTTTGTACGTAACATTCAAGTTAGAATTTAATGTATAAATTAAATTGCTAATTTAATGTGTTTTGTTTCATGTGTGGAAAATTTGAAATTTCTTGTGCTGCCCCCTTTTTTGGTGTTAAATAGACCGTTATTAATATCGCTGTTTCCAAACCGCTTATATAATATAAATTAGATATATTGTTGAGTACGTTTAAAATTACGGCAGACTTTCTTGATGTTATCTATATTGCGTTTGGATTTCTGTATATATAGACCTCAAAATTTTAACCTCTGGCACGTACTTTATTTCACTGAATCACTTTGAATCAGTTGACTCAATATGACTTGTAAGTGAAAAAGAAAACAAAATGTGTATATATGTATTGTAATAAGTATATTTGTAAAGTATAAGTAGATTGTCTTCTAAATAATGTGAATATGATAGGATTTTAGTAGGAATATCATCTCGGTTTGCGTTTAATTTTATGGTACTAAATTAATTATTCGGTAATAAACAAATTTTTGTAATTGGACGTTTCAGAATGTTATGTTTAGTCCGTAATGTGACTACTCGAACCAAACCATCTGATCCTGGATGAGTTTCAATAATTCGGGCTAAAAGCCATTGACAAGGTGGTAGATTCTCTTCTTTTAAGAGGACTAGTTGGTTCGGTTTTATAATATCCATCTTTTTTGTCCATTTAGGCCGTTGTTGTAGTCTGGATAAATATTCGGAATTCCACCTACGCCAAAAGCTTTGAACTAAAGATTGCAGATACTGCCATCGATTTCATCTGTGTATGATTTACACAGATTTCTGGTTTAATTCCAACCTATAATCAGTACAGACCTGTTTGTCTTCGTTACTTAATTCAAGCAATTAATTTAATTAATTTAAACTCATAATTAATCAATTCGCTTTTTTCTTTCTTTCTTGTTCACAATTTAAACAATAAAAAATTTTTTTTTTTTGGCTATCAGAACTAGTTTTGAATTACGGTAAAATAATTAGAATAATCGAGTTGTAAATATTACTCATCATTACTTTTATTTTTCGATTTAATAAAAAAAATAAATAAAAATAATAATAACAAAAACTGCAATAAACATGAATTTTAAATGTGACATGGTTAACTGAACAGCGATGGATAACTCTTCGAATAGACTAATATGTAAAGGATTTTGCAACAGGAAACTCCATGGAGCATGTATCGGAGCATCTAGAATACAATTCCATCAATCGCTCAATGATTTTTTCGTGTGTACCGACTGCCAAAATACTCACGTTCTTCTTAGGATCATGTATGACAATATCGACAACCGGATAACTGCTCTAAGTAAAGAAAAAGATGGCATGGCACTTAAAGTACATGGAGTGATTCAACTCAATAATGAAAATTTATTGGAGACCTCGAGGAACATAGACAACCTCTCGAATAAAATATGTATAAGTAAAAACATAACTAATCCATCAGAGTGTTTTAGCAGTCCCTCGACTATCAAAACTTTAAATCATAAATTTGATGAATTAAGTAACAAATTTTTAAACAAAATGTCGGACATAAATAATTCATTGCAGGTTATACAAAAAAATCAAAATAACTTAACAAGTAAAGTGCAAGATCTTTACAAAGTGTATAATGCTATGCCAGCTAATTTTGCGGAGTTTTATGTACCTAGTTTGGTTATGCCTTTACAGGACACCCTGGTTTCTGTGTCAAACGAACTTCATAATGGAATTAACAAAATTGATAACATGTACAGTAAATGGGAAGATATGTTTGTTTCCATAGAAAATAAAATTAGTCAGACCTCAGCTTTAACCCCACCCGACACGCCCATTCATTGCCCATCTATACATGATGAACTAAAAGCTGTCGATTTAAAACAAAATGAAAAAACGTCCACTTCTGAAATTAGCAACCGCAAATATACAAAAAATAGCAAGTTAAACGGTGGAACTACAGATAGTGAAAGTGCGGTTTACATGTTAAAAGGAGTACCATTTGGAAGTACACAGCAGCGTATAAAGAAAATATTTTATGACAACTTTAGAATTCCCATCATAAGTGCAGAAAAAATAGTTCCGAAACAACTAGTAAAAAGGAAAAAATACAAATACGAGTGTTTCAAGATATCTATTTCTTAATACTTTCTTAAGTAATACGTACTTAAGTACGATTGGTTTTTCTTTGCGCACAATAACGATACTTTCTTAATTGGTAATAACATCACTCTAAGTCGCTGGAAAAACAGGTATGTTAAGTTAAACAAAAATAAAATAATAGTTTAATTTACAACTCTAAGAACTCTAGTAAACCTAAGTTAAAAAATAAATGCAAAAATATACGTAATGCGAAAAAATTTCCTAATCCTTACAATTATAAGTTTAACAATGATTCTTCCACCTCAACACAAACCTATCCAACACTTACACAAGCCTCTCTCAAACCTGTACTTTCAAAGAAAAACAAATCTGTAGACACTACACAATTAAGTCATTATCTAAACAATAGTTCAACACACACACAAACAAATTTATTAAACGGTATACATGACGCTAGCTTAATTATAGCTGAAAAAAACACTTCTACTTCATCGGAAGTTGATAATGACACTAGCTTAGTAATAGCCAAAAATCATTCTTCTACTTCACCAGAAGTAGATAATCCCAAACCATCTTCCAGCAAAAATTATGATAACTTTATTTATTCACATACAATAATACCGGGTGCTTGCAATAATATAATTGATAACATTAATAATATTAAGTATAATAATAATAATACTAATAATAGTAATAGTAATAGTAATAATAATAATAATAATAATAATAATAATAATAATAATAATAATAATAATAATAATAATAATAATAATAATAATAATAATAATAATAATAATAATATTAATAATAATAATAATAATAATAATAATAATAATAATATTAATAATAATAATAATAATAATAATAATAATAATAATAATAATAATAATAATAATAATAATAATAATAATAATAATAATAATAATAATAATAATAATAATAATAATAATAATAATAATAATAATAATAATAATAATAATAATAATAATAATAATAATAATAATAATAATAATAATAATAATAATAATAATAATAATAATGTTAATAATAATAATAACAATAATAATAATAATATTAATAATAATAATAATAATAACAATATTAATAATAATAATAATGATATTAATAATAATAATAACCATATTATTGATAATATTGACAGCACTGGTAATAATAATATCAATAGTAACAGCGATAGTAATACCAGTAGTATTAATGCTAGTAATATTAGTAATAATAACTTCAACGCAGAATTCAATAGTTAATGGTGATAATGTATATGCATTATCTCGTTTCAGAGAGCCTAGTTTGCTCTATAATATTAGATTATATCTTGCTTATCTCTTCGATCAAGATAACCACGTTTGCATTGAAGGCAAAACGAAAACATTTTTAAAAGTACTCATTCAACAAGAGGGCCTCCCCTCTGACTATAAGGAACTAAGTAAATTATTTTATAAATATTATGAAATTGAAGGAAAGTCTGCTAATGAAGCTAAAGAAGACCTAAGTGCCTTTCGTAGTAACTTGTCCAGCAAAAGAGGTGAGTATATCCAAAAGCTTAGAGATATTGATCAAAAGTTTTTTCGTGCCTAATAAGCCAAATAATACTTATCAAAGTAAAAATAAGTCTCAACTTTATAATAACACTATTAGGATGTTCTATCACAATTGCAGTGGTTTAAGAAGAAAAATAAAAAACCTTTTTATCGACGCCAAATCATGCAATTTTAATATACTAGTGATTACAGAAACCTGGTTGAGCGACTCTTTTAAAAATGAAGAAATTCTCGATAACAATTGGTCAATTTATAGAAATGATCGTAACTACCTTTCCACAGGTCTCTCTAGAGGTGGTGGTGTTCTAATTGGTGTCTATAACGGCTTTTCATGTGAATTAATATGTTCCAACAACTCCTTATCTTTTGAATACATTTTTGTTAAAATTCTTACTGGTAGTAAAAGTATTTATCTAGGAGTAGTATATTTTCCTCCAAATTCTGATGAATCCTCTTATTACGAATTCTTGGATATATGTAATTCTGTAATTGCTTTAATGGCAGAGGATGATAATATTTTTGTCTTGGGCGATTTTAACCGTCCATCTTTATCTTTTGTGATTGATGAACTGGATAATAAACTACTACCAGTTACAACTTTTACCAGTTTTCAGTTTTCAACTTTTTAGATGAAATTGAGTTTAGTATTATAATACATTTTATGGAAATGATATACAACAAATAATACAACATCCTAATAGTAATGGTAGATGGTTAGACCTAGCTTTTTCAAATGCTTATGATGATGTTGTGGTTCATGCTGTCAATGATACAGATAATCTTTTTACCAACTCACTCCATCATAATGCAATATCAATAGAACTAACTCAAGCTAACCAACAATTTTCGAAGTCCTACAATAATGAAATTGTATATGACTTCCGTAACGTTAATTACGAAGGCATTAACAATGCCTTATCTAATATAAACTGGTACGAGCTGTTAATGCAGCGAGATTTAGATTTAGTAGTTCTGGATTTTCATACAATTTTATCATCTATAATTGATAATTACACGCCAAGGATACTAAAAAAAGATAAATTAATGGAACCTTGGCTAGATAGGGAACTCAGATCTTTACGTAATCGTAGAAATAAATTATGTAAAATTATTAAATCATCAGTTGATCCAAGCTCCGAAACTATTAATGAGTATAAAAAATTGGCTAAAGAATTTAAAATAAAATGCATTGCATCGTACGATAATTACGTTCAAAATATTGGTAACTCCATTTTAAGTAACCCTAGAAAATTTTTTGAATTTGTTAATACAAAATGTAAGTCGTCAGGTTACCCAAACTCTATGTCCTTAGATGGTAAAGTCTCATCCTGCCCTGATGAAATTTGCAATTTTTTTGCACACAAATTCCAAAACGTGTACCGTCAGTCGCAAACAGGGCATGGAAACGTGAATTTCCAGACCTTAAATAACACTATTCCTCTCATTCAAAATTTAAACTTATCATTAGAAGATGTTTATTCAGAAATTAGTAGTTTAGATATTAAAAAAGGATCTGGTCCTGATCTTCTTCCACCTATTTTTTTACATAACTGTATTCATAATTTAACTGTCCCACTTACATTAATTTTTAACAGATCCCTTATGTCAGGTACTTTCCCACAATTTTGGAAAACCTCATACCTGATTCCAATTCACAAAAAAGGTGACAAAGCATTAATAGACAATTATAGAGGTATAGCAATTTAGTCGACTATACCCAAATTATTTGAAAAACTTGTTACTGATAAAATTACACCTATAATAGATCCTTATCTTAATCAAGAACAACATGGTTTTAGAAAAGGTCGTTCAACCACCACCAACCTGATGGTTTTCACATCAGATATATTATCTTCTATTGAAAAAGGTCTTCAGGTAGACGCAATATATACAGATTTTAGTAAAGCATTTGACCGAATAAATCATGATATACTAAAAGATAAACTGGCAAAGCTAGGATTCAGTGGCTCCATATTAAAATGGATTAAGTCATATGTCACTGAAAGAGTACAATTTGTTAGATTTCAAGGTACTATATCTAAGCCCATTTCTGTCTACTCTGGGGTACCCCAAGGCAGTCACTTAGGACCACTTTTATTCAATATATATATAAGTGATCTTTCGAATTTCTTATCAGGCGTTGCCCACCTTACTTATGCTGATGATCTTAAGTTGTATAATGTAGTTAAGAATGATACCGATTGCTGTTTTCTTCAATCAAAATTGAAGTGCTTAGAAAAATGGTGCTGTGACAACATGCTAGATCCAAACATTAGTAAGTGCTATACTATGACCTTTTTACGGAAAAGATCCAAATTGATGCATAATTATTCCATACAAAACTGCAACCTAGAATGTGTGAATCATATTACAGATTTGGAAATGATTTTGGATATTAAACTGAATTATAATCTTCACTATGAATCAATGTTATCAAAAGCTAACAAAATGCTAGGTTTTATCAAAAGAAGAGCAAGAGAATTTAACAATATCTGAGTAACAATAACTTTATATTGCTCACATGTACGCTCAGTTTTAGAATACGGTAGCATTATCTGGAATCCAGCTTTTCTTATTCATAGTACAAGAATTGAATCAATCCAGAAGCAGTTCCTCCATCTCCAGCTTTAAGACATCTACATAATCCCAGAGACTTTCATAATCTTCCATCATACAATGAGAGGCTGCAGTTAGTCAATTTACTTAGTTTAAGTTCCCGTAGAATCTTACTATCTAACTGCTTTACATTTGATGTCTTATCCAATAAGATTAACGTCAATTTTGTTAAAGATAAAATCAAAGTCAACAATAATGTCAGGCCTACAAGATACACCAAATTCTTAATTGAAACAACACATAGAACTGAATATGGGAAAAACGAACCCACAAACAGGTGTTGCATATTATTTAATCGATTCGACAACATTTTCTGTGACAATTTCAAAAAATGCTTACAAATCTAAATTACACAACATTCTTAAACAATCGTAAAACATTGACATAATTTATTTCTAAATGACATAATTTATTAACAATAATATTTCCTTTGTTTTTGTTTTTTTTTTTTGTTTTACATAATTAACGAACTATAAACTCAAAGTAATAAAAATTTAGCATAAGTATTATGTGATAAAAAGAAGAAAACAAAAAAAAAAAAAACCATATTAAAAGCATTGACTCATTTTACATACATAAAATAAAAATAACTTTTGTCTTTATTGTACCTATCATAATTAATTTAATTTTAACGAAGTACAAAAAATTTATTGTATCATCTTACATCTTTTTTTTTAATAGTAAGACTAAGCTAAAGGCATAACTTAGCTTCTTTATATTGCTCTGAATGATTCATAATTCATACATTATAATTTTTAAATGTATCTAAAAAAAAAAAATGTAAAAAAAGAAAAAAAAGAGAGAAAACAAAAGAAAAAACTAAAAATAAATTGTAATTTTTTTTTGTAGTCTTAAGTCAGCAAAATAATGTACTTTTTTTTTGCATTGTATTGTGTAATATTAATTTTAAGTTTAACTTTAAGAATTTTTGTAACGACCTTGCTTTGGTTCTAAATAAATAAACAAATATTTGTATTGCCGACTTCTTCTTGTGGTGGTGCCAATAGGGAATCACCAATCAGGAAATGTGCTGGTGTCAGTGGTGTTAGGTCGTGTGGATCGGAAGTTATTTCTGCTAATGGTCTTGAATTGAGACATGCCTCCACTTGGCATAACACTGTGTTAAATTCTTCAAAAGTAATTGCTGTGTTATTCAGAACTCGTTTCAAGTGATACTTCGTCGCCTTAACACCCGCTTCCCACAAGCCTCCGAAATGTGGTGATGAGAGGGGGTTTAAGTGAAAAATGACTCCATTGTTTTCCAAGAGTTCAGCAACTGCTATATTTAAATTTTGCACAATTTTGTTGTTTTGCCTCGTCATAGTTTTGTTAGCACCTACGAAGTTTGTGCCATTGTCGCAATAGATGTTACTACATAAGCCTCTTCTCGCGCAAAATCTCCGGAACGCCGCTATGAAACCTTCGGATGACATGTCGCTCACCAGTTCTAAATGTATAGCCTTTGTGGCCATACATATGAATAAGGCAATGTAGGCTTTATATTTGGTTGAACCTCGGAATCGATGATATTTTATTTCAAAAGGACCGCAATAGTCCAAACCTGAATTTGAAAAAGGTCTTGATATTTGTACGCGCACGTTGGGAAAATTCCCCATCAGTTGTTGGCGTGTTTCAGCTTTTTGCTTGAAGCAAGTGAGACATTTTTGAATGTGATATCTAATTGCATTTCTGGCGTTGATAATCCAATAATTTTTTCTAATATGAGTAATTCCATGTAGTAATTCTTTATGAATCTTGTCGATTAATAATGTTCTGAAATAATCTCGATCTTCCAAGATTATCGGGAATTTTTTCATTATGATGTAGTTCAGTTGCATTGGTCAGTCGATCTCCTACTCTTAAGAATTCGTTTTGATCAAGAAATGGATTTAACTTGATTAGACTATTTTCCTGCGACATTGTTTTATCATCCTTTAATGATTGAATTTTTTCGCAAAAACTTCTCTTTTGTGATCTTTTTATTAAAATTTGCATTCACGATTTATTTCAGGAGCTCTTAGATATCCTTTCACTTTATTTAAGTTTGACTTGGAGTTATTTATGAAGCGATAACAATGCGCTACGACTCGTAAGAGTCTGGTTAGGGATGAGAAACGGAGTTCAAAAGGATCAACATCTTTCTCTGTATTCATATGACAAATTAACACCTTTCTTTTTTCTAATTCGGTGGAAACCCGCTTATGGCGTGGCCAGAATTCTGACGTTTTTGTTAGCCAATCTGGACCATTCCACCAAAGCTTGTAATCTGCCAATTCTCGGGACGCATTCCTCTTGTCGCACAATCGGCAGCATTTTGTTTTGTAGGCACATGTGCCCAAACCTTTTTTTCCAAAACATCATGAATGTGCGAAACGCGATTGGCAACAAATGTGGTCCATCTGCTAGGGTGCTCTCTTAACCAGGCTAACACGATTTCCGAGTCACTCCAACCAAAAATTGAGAGGTTTTGATCTAAAGATAATGATTTTTCCACCAATTGAAGCTTGCCGCCAGGCTGGTAGCACATAATTCCAGTAGTGGTAAAGATAAGGTTTTTATTGGAGCGACTTTACTTTTTGCCGCAATCAAATTAATTTTTCGTGTACCTACAGAATCAATAACAGATAAATATACAACTGCTGCGTAGGCCTTTATTGAGGCGTCTGCGAAAACATGAAGCTTCACGCCTGTATTTTGGGTTGAATATTGGATCCATCTTGGAACTTGTATTTTGGTGATATCTTTTAAACCGGTAGAGTAATTGAACCATAGTTGTTTTAATTCGGCACTTATGCTATCATCCCAGTTGAGCCCCTCTAACTATAATTTTTGCATAATGATTTTCCCACTTATGATTACTGGAGTCAACCAACCTAACGTATCGAATAGTTTAGAAAGTTGTGACAATATTGTTCGCTTTGAATATTCTTGTTGTGTGTCAGGGACATTTAGCAAATATGAGCAATAGTCTGTCGTGGGATTCCATATTATTCCGAATGTTTTTACTTCGTCTTCAGCTTCTGTTGATGATAATACCAATTTGGGCTCAATATCACACAATGATGATGTGAGTTCTTTTCTACTTGACTTCCATTTATGTAATGGGAATCCCCTACTGTGCATTAATTTCATCATTTCGGTCTTGATTTGTAGTGCCGCTTCTACGTTATCTGCTCCCAACAACAGATCATCCACAAAGAAATCTGAGAGCGCCACCTTGGATGCGTGGAGATAATTCTGTTCTTCATCCTTGGCTAATTGTTGCAACGTTGGGGTTGCCAAATACGGTGCACTTTTCGTGCCGAATGTCACGGTTAGCAACTTGTAGTCTTTCACAGGTTTGTCTTCGTTATCTCGCCATAATATCCTTTGGTACTCAGCATGAGAATCCTGAACTAATACTTGCCGGTACATTTTCCAAGTCAGCCGTGAAGGCGATTTTATGTTTGCGCCAACGAATGAATAATTGTACCAAATCATTTTGCACAACAGGACCCTTTAGCAGCATTTCATTCACAGAAATTCCACTAGTTGTGGCTTTTGAAGCGTCAAAAACGACTTTTAATTTTGTTGTGGTGCTGGACTCTTTTGTGACCCCGTGATGAGGTAGGTAGCATGTAGAATGGGTGTATAGCTTATTTTTTGGATTATGAATACAGTCTTCACTGCTAGCTTCTACCATGTACCCTAATTGTAGATATATGTTGACTACTTTCTTATATTCCGTTTTTAGCGTATCGTCTCTTTTGAATCGACGTTTTAATTGAGATAAGCGTTGTAACGCAATGTTACGAGAAGCTCTTAGAAAATGTGTTGAGATAGCCTCACGAAATGGCAACGATACTCGATATCTTCCTGATGGATCTCTAACAGTGGTCTGGTCATAAATGGTTTCGCACCGTTGTTCTTCTTCAGTTTGGAATTTCATTTCAGTTGGTATGGATTCCATTTCCCAGAATTTTTTAAGTTGATTTTCCAATGAAGTGTTGATGTGAAAATTCTGAATGGACCTTGTGCATGATGCAGTTGTGTTATCGTTGCCGCATAGGATCCACCCAAATATAGTTTTTTGCGCTAGTAGATTGCCGTTGGTTGCAAGCCTTTATCTGGTAATGTGTTAGTGATCTTTTTCACCAGCAAACCCACAATAGTTGTCTGGTATGAGCCTGAGACTGATTGTAATGTCAAATTCACTTGTGCCCTTGAGTTTTCAATTTTGTTCCCTCCGACTCCATGAATCCGCACGTCGATTTTTTTTTGGGTAAGTGTAATTGTTGTGCCATCTCTTCTGTGAGGAAGGACGCTTGTGACCCAGGGTCAATGAGGGCGCGCGCAATTCTATTGTGGCCTGATGGTGCAACCAGTTTAACCAGCGCGGTTGCTAAAAATGTGGTTGTTTGCTTCTTGTGATGCGTTACGTGGGTATGCACATCTCGATTTGAGTTGAACACAGGAGCCTGTGCCGACAGCTCACGATTTTCACTTGCTTGATGTGATGAAGAAGTCTGTGCCGAATGCTGGACCTGTTGGGTTGTCGCATCTCGTGTCAAATGCAATAAAGAATGATGTGGTTTCTTACAAATCATACATCTTCCCTGACTCGGACAATTGGCAAATCTGTGCCCTTCATTTAGACAATTTATACATATTTTTCTTCTCTTGACGATTTCTAATCTTGTGTTGCTATTCAGGCTCAGAAAGTTGGACACTTTCTTAACTGATGTTGACCTCCGCACAACGGACATGTTGCTCGGGTGGCATTATGGAACGCACGAACGTTGGGTCTTGGCTTACCCTGGGTGGTACTTATTTGGTCTCTCGTAGACACTGCTTCCAAAGCTCGAAACCGATTTTGCAGGAACATTTCTAAGGCTTGCCACGATGGGAGGTCTTTATCCCTGCTCATATTTTGCTCCCAGAGTTAATGAGTGCCAGACGGCAGCTTCTGGACGGTTATGAACGTTATAATTGGCTCCCAGCTTTCTACATTGATTCCTAAATTCTGGATTGCCAGCAAACATTCGTTGGTTGTATCCAGCAATCCTCGTATCTCGTGAGCTCTCTCATGTTGGACGTCCTTCTGTGCAAATAATCTTTTTAAGTGATTATTCACCAAAAGCCGCTTGTTATCATAACGGTCCCTTAACGTATCCCACGCCGAAATGTAATTGTTGTCCGTGACCTGGAAATGTCTTAGCAACTGTGCTGGATCTCCTACCAGATGCACCTTTAAATAGTGTAACTTTTGAGCACAAGTCAGACTGGTATTGTCGTGAATTAGAGATTTAAATGAAGGCCAGTGGAATGACGTGGAATGAAGGCCAGTCTAAATAGTTCTCCGTGAACTTCTCTAAAGTTATTTTCGGCAGATTAATATTGGTCTGGACCACCGATTTCTGTTCCCTGGAAGTGTTGACAAGCGGACTATCAACTGCATGCATCTTCTCTGACGCCTGCTCATATATATGATAATATATGGCGCTCAAAGTCCCATATATGTCTTCCTGTAGGTATTCATCTTTTAGTAGTTGCTTTCCAGTTTCAGATTGTGAATACTGCAAGATTTCCAAGTGTGTACTGGTGAGCTTGTTCTTAAGATATGTAAATTTATGTATGTGTGAACAATATGAATTTTAACTTAATGTGAAAAAATTTACTTTCTATTTGTCTTTGTATGTAAAATTAAAATTAGCAAAATTAAAAAGTTAGTAATGTATTTAAAAAATTAACTTGATAATTTAGGATGTTTGCTTTACTGTGTGAAAAATGAGTAAAAAAAAAATTTTTTTTTTTGTACGTAACATTCAAGTTAGAATTTAATGTATAAATTAAATTGCTAATTTAATGTGTTTTGTTTCATGTGTGGAAAATTTGAAATTTCTTGTGCTGCCCCCTTTTTTGGTGTTAAATAGACCGTTATTAATATCGCTGTTTCCAAACCGCTTATATAATATAAATTAGATATATTGTTGAGTACGTTTAAAATTACGGCAGACTTTCTTGATGTTATCTATATTGCGTTTGGATTTCTGTATATATAGACCTCAAAATTTTAACCTCTGGCACGTACTTTATTTCACTGAATCACTTTGAATCAGTTGACTCAATATGACTTGTAAGTGAAAAAGAAAACAAAATGTGTATATATGTATTGTAATAAGTATATTTGTAAAGTATAAGTAGATTGTCTTCTAAATAATGTGAATATGATAGGATTTTAGTAGGAATATCATCTCGGTTTGCGTTTAATTTTATGGTACTAAATTAATTATTCGGTAATAAACAAATTTTTGTAATTGGACGTTTCAGAATGTTATGTTTAGTCCGTAATGTGACTACTCGAACCAAACCATCTGATCCTGGATGAGTTTCAATAATTCGGGCTAAAAGCCATTGACAAGGTGGTAGATTCTCTTCTTTTAAGAGGACTAGTTGGTTCGGTTTTATAATATCCATCTTTTTTGTCCATTTAGGCCGTTGTTGTAGTCTGGATAAATATTCGGAATTCCACCTACGCCAAAAGCTTTGAACTAAAGATTGCAGATACTGCCATCGATTTCATCTGTGTATGATTTACACAGATTTCTGGTTTAATTCCAACCTATAATCAGTACAGACCTGTTTGTCTTCGTTACTTAATTCAAGCAATTAATTTAATTAATTTAAACTCATAATTAATCAATTCGCTTTTTTCTTTCTTTCTTGTTCACAATTTAAACAATAAGAAATTTTTTTTTTTTGGCTATCAGAACTAGTTTTGAATTACGGTAAAATAATTAGAATAATCGAGTTGTAAATATTACTCATCATTACTTTTATTTTTCGATTTAATAAAAAAAATAAATAAAAATAATAATAACAAAAACTGCAATAAACATGAATTTTAAATGTGACATGGTTAACTGAACAGCGATGGATAACTCTTCGAATAGACTAATATGTAAAGGATTTTGCAACAGGAAACTCCATGGAGCATGTATCGGAGCATCTAGAATACAATTCCATCAATCGCTCAATGATTTTTTCGTGTGTACCGACTGCCAAAATACTCACGTTCTTCTTAGGATCATGTATGACAATATCGACAACCGGATAACTGCTCTAAGTAAAGAAAAAGATGGCATGGCACTTAAAGTACATGGAGTGATTCAACTCAATAATGAAAATTTATTGGAGACCTCGAGGAACATAGACAACCTCTCGAATAAAATATGTATAAGTAAAAACATAACTAATCCATCAGAGTGTTTTAGCAGTCCCTCGACTATCAAAACTTTAAATCATAAATTGGATGAATTAAGTATCAAATTTTTAAACACAATGTCGGACATAAATAATTCATTGGAGGTTATACAAAAAAATCAAAATAACTTAACAAGTAAAGTGCAAGATCTTTACAAACTTTATAATGATATGCCAGCTAATTTTGGCGGAGTTTTATGTACCTAGTTTGGTTATGCCTTTACAGGACACCCTGGTTTCTGTGTCAACCGAACTTCATAATGGAATTAACAAAATTGATAACATGTACAGTAAATGGGAAGATATGTTTGTTTCCATAGAAAATAAAATTAGTCAGACCTCAGCTTTAACCACACCCGACACGCCCATTCATTGCCCATCTATACATTATGAACTAAAAGCTGTCGATTTAAAACAAAATGAAAAAACGTCCACTTCTGAAATTAGCAACCGCAAATATACCAAAAATAGCAAGTTAAACGGTGGAACTACAGATAGTGAAAGTGCGGTTTACATGTTAAAAGGAGTACCATTTGGAAGTACACAGCAGCGTATAAAGAAAATATTTTATGACAACTTTAGAATTCCCATCATAAGTGCAGAAAAAATAGTTCCGAAACAACTAGTAAAAAGGAAAAAATACAAATACGAGTGTTTCAAGATATCTATTTCTTAATACTTTCTTAAGTAATACGTACTTAAGTACGATTGGTTTTTCTTTGCGCACAATAACGATACTTTCTTAATTGGTAATAACATCACTCTAAGTCGCTGGAAAAACAGGTATGTTAAGTTAAACAAAAATAAAATAATAGTTTAATTTACAACTCTAAGAACTCTAGTAAACCTAAGTTAAAAAATAAATGCAAAAATATACGTAATGCGAAAAAATTTCCTAATCCTTACAATTATAAGTTTAACAATGATTCTTCCACCTCAACACAAACCTATCCAACACTTACACAAGCCTCTCTCAAACCTGTACTTTCAAAGAAAAACAAATCTGTAGACACTACACAATTAAGTCATTATCTAAACAATAGTTCAACACACACACACAAACAAATTTATTGAACGGTATACATGACGCTAGCTTAATTATAGCTGAAAAAAACACTTCTACTTCATCGGAAGTTGATAATGACACTAGCTTAGTAATAGCCAAAAATCATTCTTCTACTTCACCAGAAGTAGATAATCCCAAACCATCTTCCAGCAAAAATT
This sequence comes from Poecilobothrus nobilitatus, assembly GCA_947095535.1. Lineage (NCBI taxonomy): Eukaryota > Metazoa > Arthropoda > Insecta > Diptera > Dolichopodidae > Poecilobothrus > Poecilobothrus nobilitatus. Next base: position 248,512,825 of record OX352772.1, read on the forward strand.
ATGATAACTTTATTTATTCACATACAATAATACCGGGTGCTTGCAATAATATAATTGATAACATTAATAATATTAAGTATAATAATAATAATACTAATAATAGTAATAGTAATAGTAATAATAATAATAATAATAATAATAATAATAATAATAATAATAATAATAATAATAATAATAATAATAATAATATTAATAATAATAATAATAATAATAATAATAATAATAATAATAATAATATTAATAATAATAATAATAATAATAATAATAATAATAATAATAATAATAATAATAATAATAATAATAATAATAATAATAATAATAATAATAATAATAATAATAATAATAATAATAATAATAATAATAATAATAATAATAATAATAATAATAATAATAATAATAATGTTAATAATAATAATAACAATAATAATAATAATATTAATAATAATAATAATAATAACAATATTAATAATAATAATAATGATATTAATAATAATAATAACCATATTATTGATAATATTGACAGCACTGGTAATAATAATATCAATAGTAACAGCGATAGTAATACCAGTAGTATTAATGCTAGTAATATTAGTAATAATAACTTCAACGCAGAATTCAATAGTTAATGGTGATAATGTATATGCATTATCTCGTTTCAGAGAGCCTAGTTTGCTCTATAATATTAGATTATATCTTGCTTATCTCTTCGATCAAGATAACCACGTTTGCATTGAAGGCAAAACGAAAACATTTTTAAAAGTACTCATTCAACAAGAGGGCCTCCCCTCTGACTATAAGGAACTAAGTAAATTATTTTATAAATATTATGAAATTGAAGGAAAGTCTGCTAATGAAGCTAAAGAAGACCTAAGTGCCTTTCGTAGTAACTTGTCCAGCAAAAGAGGTGAGTATATCCAAAAGCTTAGAGATATTGATCAAAAGTTTTTTCGTGCCTAATAAGCCAAATAATACTTATCAAAGTAAAAATAAGTCTCAACTTTATAATAACACTATTAGGATGTTCTATCACAATTGCAGTGGTTTAAGAAGAAAAATAAAAAACCTTTTTATCGACGCCAAATCATGCAATTTTAATATACTAGTGATTACAGAAACCTGGTTGAGCGACTCTTTTAAAAATGAAGAAATTCTCGATAACAATTGGTCAATTTATAGAAATGATCGTAACTACCTTTCCACAGGTCTCTCTAGAGGTGGTGGTGTTCTAATTGGTGTCTATAACGGCTTTTCATGTGAATTAATATGTTCCAACAACTCCTTATCTTTTGAATACATTTTTGTTAAAATTCTTACTGGTAGTAAAAGTATTTATCTAGGAGTAGTATATTTTCCTCCAAATTCTGATGAATCCTCTTATTACGAATTCTTGGATATATGTAATTCTGTAATTGCTTTAATGGCAGAGGATGATAATATTTTTGTCTTGGGCGATTTTAACCGTCCATCTTTATCTTTTGTGATTGATGAACTGGATAATAAACTACTACCAGTTACAACTTTTACCAGTTTTCAGTTTTCAACTTTTTAGATGAAATTGAGTTTAGTATTATAATACATTTTATGGAAATGATATACAACAAATAATACAACATCCTAATAGTAATGGTAGATGGTTAGACCTAGCTTTTTCAAATGCTTATGATGATGTTGTGGTTCATGCTGTCAATGATACAGATAATCTTTTTACCAACTCACTCCATCATAATGCAATATCAATAGAACTAACTCAAGCTAACCAACAATTTTCGAAGTCCTACAATAATGAAATTGTATATGACTTCCGTAACGTTAATTACGAAGGCATTAACAATGCCTTATCTAATATAAACTGGTACGAGCTGTTAATGCAGCGAGATTTAGATTTAGTAGTTCTGGATTTTCATACAATTTTATCATCTATAATTGATAATTACACGCCAAGGATACTAAAAAAAGATAAATTAATGGAACCTTGGCTAGATAGGGAACTCAGATCTTTACGTAATCGTAGAAATAAATTATGTAAAATTATTAAATCATCAGTTGATCCAAGCTCCGAAACTATTAATGAGTATAAAAAATTGGCTAAAAAATTTAAAATAAAATGCATTGCATCGTACGATAATTACGTTCAAAATATTGGTAACTCCATTTTAAGTAACCCTAGAAAATTTTTTGAATTTGTTAATACAAAATGTAAGTCGTCAGGTTACCCAAACTCTATGTCCTTAGATGGTAAAGTCTCATCCTGCCCTGATGAAATTTGCAATTTTTTTGCACACAAATTCCAAAACGTGTACCGTCAGTCGCAAACAGGGCATGGAAACGTGAATTTCCAGACCTTAAATAACACTATTCCTCTCATTCAAAATTTAAACTTATCATTAGAAGATGTTTATTCAGAAATTAGTAGTTTAGATATTAAAAAAGGATCTGGTCCTGATCTTCTTCCACCTATTTTTTTACATAACTGTATTCATAATTTAACTGTCCCACTTACATTAATTTTTAACAGATCCCTTATGTCAGGTACTTTCCCACAATTTTGGAAAACCTCATACCTGATTCCGATTCACAAAAAAGGTGACAAAGCATTAATAGACAATTATAGAGGTATAGCAATTTAGTCGACTATACCCAAATTATTTGAAAAACTTGTTACTGATAAAATTACACCTATAATAGATCCTTATCTTAATCAAGAACAACATGGTTTTAGAAAAGGTCGTTCAACCACCACCAACCTGATGGTTTTCACATCAGATATATTATCTTCTATTGAAAAAGGTCTTCAGGTAGACGCAATATATACAGATTTTAGTAAAGCATTTGACCGAATAAATCATGATATACTAAAAGATAAACTGGCAAAGCTAGGATTCAGTGGCTCCATATTAAAATGGATTAAGTCATATGTCACTGAAAGAGTACAATTTGTTAGATTTCAAGGTACTATATCTAAGCCCATTTCTGTCTACTCTGGGGTACCCCAAGGCAGTCACTTAGGACCACTTTTATTCAATATATATATAAGTGATCTTTCGAATTTCTTATCAGGCGTTGCCCACCTTACTTATGCTGATGATCTTAAGTTGTATAATGTAGTTAAGAATGATACCGATTGCTGTTTTCTTCAATCAAAATTGAAGTGCTTAGAAAAATGGTGCTGTGACAACATGCTAGATCCAAACATTAGTAAGTGCTATACTATGACCTTTTTACGGAAAAGATCCAAATTGATGCATAATTATTCCATACAAAACTGCAACCTAGAATGTGTGAATCATATTACAGATTTGGAAATGATTTTGGATATTAAACTGAATTATAATCTTCACTATGAATCAATGTTATCAAAAGCTAACAAAATGCTAGGTTTTATCAAAAGAAGAGCAAGAGGATTTAACAATATCTGGGTAACAATAACTTTATATTGCTCACATGTACGCTCAGTTTTAGAATACGGTAGCATTATCTGGAATCCAGCTTTTCTTATTCATAGTACAAGAATTGAATCAATCCAGAAGCAGTTCCTCCTCTTTGCTTTAAGACATCTACATAATCCCAGAGACTTTCATAATCTTCCATCATACAATGAGAGGCTGCAGTTAGTCAATTTACTTAGTTTAAGTTCCCGTAGAATCTTACTATCTAACTGCTTTACATTTGATGTCTTATCCAATAAGATTAACGTCAATTTTGTTAAAGATAAAATCAAAGTCAACAATAATGTCAGGCCTACAAGATACACCAAATTCTTAATTGAAACAACACATAGAACTGAATATGGGAAAAACGAACCCACAAACAGGTGTTGCATATTATTTAATCGATTCGACAACATTTTCTGTGACAATTTCAAAAAATGCTTACAAATCTAAATTACATAACATTCTTAAACAATCGTAAAACATTGACATAATTTATTTCTAAATGACATAATTTATTAACAATAATATTTCCTTTGTTTTTGTTTTTTTTTTTTTGTTTTACATAATTAACTAACTATAAACTCAAAGTAATAAAAATTTAGCATAAGTATTATGTGATAAAAAGAAGAAAACAAAAAAAAAAAAACCATATTAAAAGCATTGACTCATTTTACATACATAAAATAAAAATAACTTTTGTCTTTATTGTACCTATCATAATTAATTTAATTTTAACGAAGTACAAAAAATTTATTGTATCATCTTACATCTTTTTTTTTTAATAGTAAGACTAAGCTAAAGGCATAACTTAACTTCTTTATATTGCTCTGAATGATTCATAATTCATACATTATAATTTTTAAATGTATCTAAAAAAAAAAAATGTAAAAAAAGAAAAAAAAGAGAGAAAACAAAAGAAAAAACTAAAAATAAATTGTAATTTTTTTTTGTAGTCTTAAGTCAGCAAAATAATGTACTTTTTTTTTTGCATTGTATTGTGTAATATTAATTTTAAGTTTAACTTTAAGAATTTTTGTAACGACCTTGCTTTGGTTCTAAATAAATAAACAAATATTTGTATTGCCGACTTCTTCTTGTGGTGGTGCCAATAGGGAATCACCAATCAGGAAATGTGCTGGTGTCAGTGGTGTTAGGTCGTGTGGATCGGAAGTTATTTCTGCTAATGGTCTTGAATTGAGACATGCCTCCACTTGGCATAACACTGTGTTAAATTCTTCAAAAGTAATTGCTGTGTTATTCAGAACTCGTTGCAAGTGATACTTCGTCGCGTTAACACCCGCTTCCCACAAGCCTACGGAATGTGGTGATGAGAGGGGGTTTAAGTGAAAAATGACTCCATTGTTTTCCAAGAGTTCAGCAACTGCTATATTTAAATTTTGCACAATTTTGTTGTTTTGTCTCGTCATAGTTTTGTTAGCACCTACGAAGTTTGTGCCATTGTCGCAATAGATGTTACTACATAAGCCTCTTCTCGCGCAAAATCTCCGGAACGCCGCTATGAAACCTTCGGATGACATGTCGCTCACCAGTTCTAAATGTATAGCCTTTGTGGCCATACATATGAATAAGGCAATGTAGGCTCTATATTTGGTTGAACCTCGGAATCGATGATATTTTATTTCAAAAGGACCGCAATAGTCCAAACCTGAATTTGAAAAAGGTCTTGATATTTGTACGCGCACGTTGGGAAAATTCCCCATCAGTTGTTGGCGTGTTTCAGCTTTTTGCTTGAAGCAAGTGAGACATTTTTGAATGTGATATCTAATTGCATTTCTGGCGTTGATAATCCAATAATTTTTTCTAATATGAGTAATTCCATGTAGTAATTCTTTATGAATCTTGTCGATTAATAATGTTCTGAAATAATCTCGATCTTCCAAGATTATCGGGAATTTTTTCATTATGATGTAGTTCAGTTGCATTGGTCAGTCGACCTCCTACTCTTAAGAATTCGTTTTGATCAAGAAATGGATTTAACTTGATTAGACTATTTTCCTGCGACATTGTTTTATCATCCTTTAATGATTGAATTTTTTCGCAAAAACTTCTCTTTTGTGATCTTTTTATTAAAATTTGCATTGCACGATTTATTTCAGGAGCTCTTAGATATCCTTTCACTTTATTTAAGTTTGACTTGGAGTTATTTATGAAGCTATAACAATGCGCTACGACTCGTAAGAGTCTGGTTAGGGATGAGAAACGGAGTTCAAAAGGATCAACATCTTTCTCTGTATTCATATGACAAATTAACACCTTTCTTTTTTCTAATTCGGTGGAAACCCGCTTATGGCGTGGCCAGAATTCTGACGTTTTTGTTAGCCAATCTGGACCATTCCACCAAAGCTTGTAATCTGCCAATTCTGCGGGACGCATTCCTCTTGTCACACAATCGGCAGCATTTTGTTTTGTAGGCACATGTGCCCAAACCTTTTTTTCCAAAACATCATGAATGTGCGAAACGCGATTGGCAACAAATGTGGTCCATCTGCTAGGGTGCTCTCTTAACCAGGCTAACACGATTTCCGAGTCACTCCAACCAAAAATTGAGAGGTTTTGATCTAAAGATAATGATTTTTTCACCAAGTGAAGCTTGCCGCCAGGCTGGTAGCACATAATTCCAGTAGTGGTACAGATAAGGTTTTTATTGGAGCGACTTTACTTTTTGCTGCAATCAAATTAATTTTTCGTGTACCTACAGAATCAATAACACATAAATATACAACTGCTGCGTAGGCCTTTATTGAGGCGTCTGCGAAAACATGAAGCTCCACGCCTGTATTTTGGGTTGAATATTGGATCCATCTTGGAACTTGTATTTTGGTGATATCTTTTAAACCGGTAGAGTAATTGAACCATAGTTGTTTTAATTCGGCACTTATGCTATCATCCCAGTTGAGCCCCTCTAACTATAATTTTTGCATAATGATTTTCCCACTTATGATTACTGGAGTCAACCAACCTAACGTATCGAATAGTTTAGAAAGTTGTATTATAATATTGTTCGCTTTGAATATTCTTGTTGTGTGTCAGGGACATTTAGCAAATATGAGCAATAGTCTGTCGTGGGATTCCATATTATTCCGAATGTTTTTACTTCGTCTTCAGCTTCTGTTGATGATAATACCAATTTGGGCTCAATATCACACAATGATGATGTGAGTTCTTTTCTACTTGACTTCCATTTGTGTAATGGGAATCCCCTACTGTGCATTAATTTCATCATTTCGGTCTTGATTTGTAGTGCCGCTTCTACGTTATCTGCTCCCAACAACAGATCATCCACAAAGAAATCTGAGAGCGCCACCTTGGATGCGTGGAGATAATTCTGTTCTTCATCCTTCGCTAATTGTTGCAACGTTGGGGTTGCCAAATACGGTGCACTTTTCGTGGCGAATGTCACGGTTAGCAACTTGTAGTCTTTCACAGGTTTGCCTTCGTTATCTCGCCATAATATGCTTTGGTACTCAGCATGAGAATCCTAAACTAATACTTGCCGGTACATTTTCCAAGTCAGCCGTGAAGGCGATTTTATGTTTGCGCCAACGAATGAATAATTGTACCAAATCATTTTGCACAACAGGACCCTTTAGCAGCATTTCATTCACAGAAATTCCACTAGTTGTGGCTTTTGAAGCGTCAAAAAAGACTTTTAATTTTGTTGTGGTGCTGGACTCTTTTGTGACCCCGTGATGAGGTAGGTAGCATGTAGAATGGGTGTATAGCTTATTTTTTGGATTATGAATACAGTCTTCACTGCTAGCTTCTACCATGTACCCTAATTGTAGATATATGTTGACTACTTTCTTATATTCCGTTTTTAGCGTATCGTCTCTTTTGAATCGACGTTTTAATTGAGATAAGCGTTGTAACGCAATGTTACGAGAAGCTCTTAGAAAATGTGTTGAGATAGCCTCACGAAATGGCAACGATACTCGATATCTTCCTGATGGATCTCTAACAGTGGTCTGGTCATAAATGGTTTCGCACCGTTGTTCTTCTTCAGTTTGGAATTTCATTTCAGTTGGTATGGATTCCATTTCCCAGAATTTTTTAAGTTGATTTTCCAATGAAGTGTTGATGTGAAAATTCTGAATGGACCTTGTGCATGATGCAGTTGTGTTATCGTTGCCGCATAGGATCCACCCAAATAGAGTTTTTTGCGCTAGTAGATTGCCGTTGGTTGCAAGCCTTTATCTGGTAATGTGTTAGTGATCTTTTTCACCAGCAAACCCACAATAGTTGTCTGGTATGAGCCTGAGACTGATTGTAATGTCAAATTCACTTGTGCCCTTGAGTTTTCAATTTTGTTCCCTCCGACTCCATGAATCCGCACGTCGATTTTTTTTTGGGTAAGTGTAATTGTTGTGCCATCTCTTCTGTGAGGAAGGACGCTTGTGACCCAGGGTCAATGAGGGCGCGCGCAATTCTATTGTGGCCTGATGGTGCAACCAGTTTAACCAGCGCGGTTGCTAAAAATGTGGTTGTTTGCTTCTTGTGATGCGTTACGTGAGTATGCACATCTCGATTTGAGTTGAACACAGGAGCCTGTGCCGACAGATCACGGTTTTCACTTGCTTGATGTGATGAAGAAGTCTGTGCCGAATGCTGGACCTGTTGGGTTGTCGCATCTCGTGTCAAATGCAATAAAGAATGATGTAGTTTCTTACAAATCATACATCTTCCCTGACTCGGACAATTGGCAAATCTGTGCCCTTCATTTAGACAATTTATACATATTTTTCTTCTCTTGACGATTTCTAATCTTGTGTTGCTATTCAGGCTCAGAAAGTTGGACACTTTCTTAACTGATGTTGACCTCCGCACAACGGACATGTTGCTCGGGTGGCATTATGGAACGCACGAACGTTGGGTCTTGGCTTACCCTGGGTGGTACTTATTTGGTCTCTCGTAGACACTGCTTCCAAAGCTCGAAACCGATTTTGCAGGAACATTTCTAAGGCTTGCCACGATGGGAGGTCTTTATCCCTGCTCATATTTTGCTCCCAGAGTTAATGAGTGCCAGACGGCAGCTTCTGGACGGTTATGAACGTTATAATTGGCTCCCAGCTTTCTACATTGATTCCTAAATTCTGGATTGCCAGCAAACATTCGTTGGTTGTATCCAGCAATCCTCGTATCTCGTGAGCTCTCTCATGTTGGACGTCCTTCTGTGCAAATAATCTTTTTAAGTGATTATTCACCAAAAGCCGCTTGTTATCATAACGGTCCCTTAACGTATCCCACGCCGAAATGTAATTGTTGTCCGTGACCTGGAAATGTCTTAGCAACTGTGCTGGATCTCCTACCAGATACACCTTTAAATAGTGTAACTTTTGAGCACAAGTCAGACTGGTATTGTCGTGAATTAGAGATTTAAATGAAGGCCAGTGGAATGACGTGGAATGAAGGCCAGTCTAAATAGTTCTCGGTGAACTTCTCTAAAGTTATTTTCGGCAGATTAATATTGGTCTGGACCACCGATTTCTGTTCCCTGGAAGTGTTGACAAGCGGACTATCAACTGCATGCATCTTCTCTGACGCCTGCTCATATATATGATAATATATGGCGCTCAAAGTCCCATATATCTCTTCCTGTAGGTATTCATCTTTTAGTAGTTGCTTTCCAGTTTCAGATTGCGAATACTGCAAGATTTCCAAGTGTGTACTGGTGAGCTTGTTCTTAAGATATGTAAATTTATGTATGTGTGAACAATATGAATTTTAACTTAATGTGAAAAAATTTACTTTCTATTTGTCTTTGTATGTAAAATTAAAATTAGCAAAATTAAAAAGTTAGTAATGTATTTAAAAAATTAACTTGATAATTTAGGATGTTTGCTTTACTGTGTGAAAAATGAGTAAAAAAAAAATTTTTTTTTTTGTACGTAACATTCAAGTTAGAATTTAATGTATAAATTAAATTGCTAATTTAATGTGTTTTGTTTCATGTGTGGAAAATTTGAAATTTCTTGTGCTGCCCCCTTTTTTGGTGTTAAATAGACCGTTATTAATATCGCTGTTTCCAAACCGCTTATATAATATAAATTAGATATATTGTTGAGTACGTTTAAAATTACGGCAGACTTTCTTGATGTTATCTATATTGCGTTTGGATTTCTGTATATATAGACCTCAAAATTTTAACCTCTGGCACGTACTTTATTTCACTGAATCACTTTGAATCAGTTGACTCAATGAGTGTGAGTGTGATTTTTTTTTTTTTGAAGGTATGTTTTATTAGTAATTAAAAAATTGGAACGGACTTACTTTGCTGGTAGAATCCTCTCTGTTGCCTTCTCTCGATATCTTGATACCGGAACCGCACGTTTTACCGAAATTACCGTTTTAAATAAAAGAACTAAAGAACCCCTTTTTTTTTTACTAATTATGATCACTTTGTTTATCGGATTTTAGTTTGTCACTGTTCTTAATTATATCAAAAAAACGCACACATAAAACTATCTTTAAGTTTTTATTCACACTTCCACTTTTATCGATCTAAAAAAGCTAATATAGTCACTATATTATTATTTTTTTTTTATATTTTTTATTTTTATATAATCGGATTTTTATTTTTTTTTACACTTTTTTTTTAAAATCCGGTTCGAAGGAACAAAATGTTTTCTCAACGATTAAAAAAAATGTTTTGTAGAAATGTATAAAGAAAAACAAATAGTTCAATTTTAATTAACTAACAATTTTATTAAGAAATTCAGTTAATTCCTAAATTTTTAATTTATTTACTTATTTTTAATTTAAAAAACATCAGTAATTAATTAATTATCTTTTCTTTTCGGCGGTAGCGATTTATTTTATAAAATTCATAAAATTTGGGTTTATATATACTTGAGTTAAACGGTTCAGGACTAACGTTTAACTCAAGTTCAGTAACCTTGAATTTAAAGTACATAATAAAATGAAAAAAAAGAAAAGTATATAAGAAAAAAAATATATGTAGTGTATATAAAGAATTAAAATTATTAAATATATAACAAATATGCAATTATTGTGAATAAAATTAATTTTAGTTAATGTAACTGACATCTTGTGTCCCAAAATGAAAAAAATTATATTTTGACAATTTCTATCTAATATTGTGAATTTGTTTGTTCTGACAATTAATGTTCTGACATTAACAAATGAATAAATACAACAAATAACAAATAATGAACAGAATATTGGACTTTTATTGGTAAGTAAAATCTAATAAATAAATAATAATTGCTTTCTTTTTAGGTGTTGATGGCTGATTCCATGGATGTTGAAGGCTGCTTCATATGGACCCCCGATGAATTTCAGATAAGTATTTTATTTTGTGAATGATGATTCTTTATGATGTGTTCTTTTGTTTTTTTTTCTTTTAGGTGCAGGACGATTAAACATTACATGTATTATTGGATTTTAATAAATTTTTTATACATACGTTATTTGGAAAATTTAAGTTACTTTTCAACAAATACTTCTTGTTATTAAGATCAAATATGGCGTTGTCTTTTAGAATTACACTATGTATTGGCTCATCTAATTGTTCGTCTTTATCATTTGGAAATGGTAAAACCAGAGTTTTGAAATAGTTTTCTTTAGTAAAATTTGAAATGTATAATACAATAACTATTAAATTATCATTAAAAGGACGCCGGTTTTAATGTACGGTAAAATTTCTATTGTTAAATTAAACTTCTGGATTTCTTCTTCCGTCAGGATGTCGTGTGCTAAAACTTCAAGGTGGCTTAGTAAAACGATGTCTTTGATGTCTTGGAGGTGTTTATGAATTGAACTTATATCTGTGTATAACCGCATTATGAGGGCTGGTCGTGTGATTTTTCCAAGAAAGGTGGATGTTGTGTTCTCCATTTCTTGTAGGTATTTTTGAATTATTGCTGGTTGGTTATTGATGTGATCAGTGATTTGGTTCATATTGGTTTGTAAGTTTTTGTTGATGATTATTTGCTTATTAACGCTATCTGTCAACTGTTTTTCATTTATGTCCAAATTTTATAAATTTTTGAAGATTTTGTCTGAATCTTCGTTGTCCATTGTCCCTGCCAAAAATTTTAGGGAGTTGCCCAAAAAATTGATTAATCCGCGTTTTTTACGCGCCGTTTTAGTAATTTTGGGCACTAGAGAGTCTAATGTGCGTTGTAAGTTAGAAATTTCTCTAATTAAAATTTTATAATCTGTATCTGTTGTATCTAGTTGAAGAAGGTTCATATTGTTTTGTACCTTTTCGATTGTATCTCTATATTCAGTTATGTTAACAATGTGCAATATTTTGTTGTAATTTGCGACAATTTTTATTTCTTCTAGTTGAATTAGGGCAAATCCATTGTCATCTTTGAGTGGTATGATTTGAATTGATTGCATGTATACTGAGGTGATCAAAAGAAGCATTAGTTTTAGTTCCATGTCCTAAGAAGCAATTAAGATATTATTAATTTATAAGGATATTTTGAAGTTTTATTTGATGGTTATTATTATTATTTACTATTTATTATTTTATTGATGTTTGTATTTTCGTTTTCGCTGTTTTTTGTAATATTTTGTCAATCTTTTATTACTAGTATCTATTGTATATTTAACGTCTGCTATGAATTTTGTGAGCTTTTTATATTTCGGTTTATTTTTTGGTGTTCTTTATTAAATACTATTGTTTAGTCGCCCTGCACCTAAAAGAGAAAACAAAAGAACACGTCACAAAGAATAGTCATTCACAAAATAAAATACTTATCTGAAATCATCTGTGGTCCATATCATACAACCTTCAACATCCATAGAATCAACCATCAACACCTAAAAAGAAAGCAATTATTATTTATTTATTAGATTTTACTTACCAATAAGAATCCAAAATTTTATTCATTATTTTCTCTTTTTTGTGTTTACAATTTGTTAATGTTAGAACATTAATTGTCAGAAGAAACAAATTCACAATATTAGATAGAAATTGTCAAAATATAATTGTTTTCATTTTTCGACACAAGATGTCAGTTACATTAACTAAAATTAATTTTATTCACAATAATTGTATATTTTTTATATATTTAATAATTTTAACTCTTTATATACACTACATATGTTTTTTTTATATACTTTTTTCTTTTTTTTCATTTTACTATGTACTTTAAATTCAAGGTTACTGAACTTGAGTTAAACGTTAGTTCTGAACCGTTTAACTCAAATTTTATGAATTTTTTTTAATCGCTACCGAGTCGCCGAAAAGAAAAGATAATTAATTAATTACTGATGTTTTTTAAATTAAAAATAAGTAAATAAATTAAAGATTTAGGATTTAATTGAACTTCTTAATAAAATTGTTAGTTAATTAAAATTGAACTAAATATTTGTTTTTCTTTATACATGTCTACAAAACATTTTTTTTAATCGTTGAAAAAATACTTTGGTCCTTCGAGCCGGATATTAAAAAAAGGGTGTAAAAAAAAAATATAAAAATCCGATTATATATAAAAAAAAAAATAATAATAATATAGTGACTATATTAGCTTTTTTAGATCGATAAAAGTGGAAGTGTGAATAAAAACTTAAAAAGTACCTTATGTGTGTTTTTTGATATAATTAAAAACAGTGACAAACTAAAATCCGATCAACAAAGTTATCATAATTAGTTAAAAAAAGGGTTCTTTAGTTCTTTTATTTAAAACGGTAATTTCGGTAAAACGTGCGGTTCCGGTATCAAGAAATCGAGAGAAGGCAACAGGGAGGATTCTACAAGCAAAGTAAGTCCGTTCCAATTTTTTTTTTATTTATTAATTACTAATAAACCACACCTTCAAAAAAAAGAACCACACTCATTGAGTCAACTGATTCAAAGTGATTCAGTGAAATAAAGTACGTGCCAAAGGTTAAAATTTTGAAGTCTATATATACAGAAACCCAAACGCAATATAGAAAACATCAAGAAAGTCTGCCGTGATTTTAAACGTAATCAACAATATATCTAATTTATATTATATAAGTTTGAAAATAACGATATTAATTTGGTCTATTTAACACTAGAAAAGGGGGCAGCACAAGAAATTTCAAATTTTCCACACATGAAACAAAACACATTAAATTAGCAATTTAATTTATACATTCAATGCTAACTTGAATGTTACGTACAAAAAAAAAAAATTTTTTTTTTACTCGTTTTTCTCACAGTAAAGTATCAAGTTAAATCCTAAATTATCAAGTTAATTTTACATACAAAGGCAAATAGAAAGTTAATTTTTTCACATTAAGTTAAAATTCATATTGTTCACACATACATAAATTTACATATCTTAAAAAAAAAATTAAAATTTAAATTATATGAGCAAGCGAAGCAAAAATCAGAAAAGCCGTATTTCTAAAATGGATAAGGTCATGAAACTCCAGATGTCACAAGTATCCCTATTTCAACCTTTGGGACTAGGTTTGAGAAAGATGCTCTCCAACCAAGAGGGAAATTTTTCTATCAGCAGATAATAAAGGAAGTAGAACAATTGTGGAAGAAGCTCACCAGTACACACTTGGAAATATTGCAGTATTCACAATCTGAAACTGGAAAGCAACTACTAGAAGATGAATATCTACAGGAAGACATATATGGGACTTTGAGCGCCATAATTATCATATATATGAGCAGGCGTAAGAGAAGATGCATGCAGTTGATGGTCCGCTTGTCGACACTTCCAGGGAACAAAAACCGATGGTCCAGACCAATATTAATCTGCCGAAAATAACTTTAGAGAAGTTCACCGTGAATTATTTAGACTGGTCTTCATTCCACGATTTATTTAAATCTCTAATTCACGACAATGCCAGTCTGACTTGTGCCCAAAAGTTACACTATTTAAAGATGTATCTGGTAGGAGATCCAGCACAGCTGCTAAGACATTTCCAGGTCACGGACAACAACTACGTTATACGTTACGATACGTTAAGGACCGATATGATAACAAGCGACTTTTGGTGAATAATCACTTAAAGAGATTATTTTCCCAGAAGGACGTCCAACATGAGAGAGCTCATGAGATACGAGGATTGTTGGATACAACCAACGAATGTTTGCTGGCAATCCAGAATTTAGGAAACCATGTAGAAAGCTGGGAGCCAATTATAACGTTCATAACCGTCCAGAAGCTGCCGTCTGGCACTCATTAACTCTGGGAGCAAAATATGAGCAGGGATAAGGACCTCCCATCGTGGCAAGCCTTAGAAACGTTCTTGGAAAATCGGTTACGAACTTTGCAAGCAGTGTCGACGAGAGACCAAATAAGTACCACCCAGGGTAAGCCAAAACCCAACGTTCGTGCGTTCCATAATGCCACCCGATCAACATGTCCGTTGTGCGGAGGTCAACATCAGTTAAGAAAGTGTCCAACTTTCTGAGCCTGAATAGCAACACAAGATTAGAAATCGTCAAGAGTAAAGAAATATATATAAATTGTCTAAATGAAGGGCACAGATTTGCCAATTGTTCGAGTCAGGGAAGATGTATGATTTGTAAGAAACCACATCATTCTTTATTGCATTTGACACGAGATGCGACAACCCAACAGGTCCAGCATTCGGCACAGACTTCTTCATCACATCAAGCAAGTGAAAACCGTGATCTGTCGGCACAGGCTCCTGTGTTCAACTCAAATCGAGATGTGCATACCCACGTAACGCATCACAAGAAGCAAACAACCACATTTTTAGCAACCGCGCTGGTTAAACTAGTTGCACCATCAGGCCAAAATAGAATTGCGCGCGCCCTCATTGACCCTGGGTCACAAGCGTCCTTCCTAACAGAAGAGATGCCACAACAATTACACTTACCTAAAGAGAAAATCGACGTGCGGATTCATGGAGTCGGAGGGAACAAAATTGAAAACTCAAGGGCACAAGTGAATTTGACATTACAATCCGTCTCAGGCTCATACCAGACAACTATTGTGGGTTTGCTGGTGAAAAAGATCACTAACACATTACCAGATAAAGAAATCACACAACCCAATTTAGACAGCATACGTGGAGAACTGGCAGATCCCGAATATTACAAACCATCAAAAATCGATGTTTTGCTTGGGGCCGATTGCTACTCTCACAAAATGCTAGAAGGCTTGCAACATAGAGCCAACGGCAATCTACTAGCGCGAAAAACTATATTTGAGTGGATCCTATGCGGCAACGATAACACAACTGCAACATGCACAAGGTCCATTCAGAATTTTCACATCAACACTTCATTGGAAAATCAACTAAAAAAATTCTGGGAAACGGAATCCATAGCAACCGAAATAAAGTTCCAAACAGAAGAAGAACAACGGCGTGAAACCATTTATGACCAAACCACTGTTAGAGTTCCATCAGGAAGATAACGATTATCGTTGCCATTTCGGGAGGTTACTCATGCTGAGTACCAAAGGATATTATGGCGAGATAACGAAGACAAACCTGTGAAAGACTACAAGTTGCTAACCGTGACATTCGGCACGAAAAGTGCACCGTATTTGGCAACCCCAACGTTGCAACAATTAGCCAAGAATGAAGAACAGAATTATCTCCACGCATCCAAGGTGGCGCTCTCAGATTTCTTTGTGGATGATCTGTTGTTGGGAGCAGATAACGTAGAAGCGGCACTACAAATCAAGACCGAAATGATGAAATTAATGCACAGTAGGGGATTCCCATTACACAAATGGAAGTCAAATAGAAAAGAACTCACATCATCATTGTGTGATATTGAGCCCAAATTGGTATTATCATCAACAGAAGCTGAAGACGAAGTAAAAACATTCGGAATAATATGGAATCCCACGACAGACTATTGCTCATATTTGCTAAATGTCCCTGACACACAACAAGAATATTCAAAGCGAACAATATTGTCACAACTTTCTAAACTATTCGATACGTTAGGTTGGTTGACTCCAGTAATCATAAGTGGGAAAATCATTATGCAAAAATTATAGTTAGAGGGGCTCAACTGGGATGATAGCATAAGTGCCGAATTAAAACAACTATGGTTCAATTACTCTACCGGTTTAAAAGATATCACCAAAATACAAGTTCCAAGATGGATCCAATATTCAACCCAAAATACAGGCGTGGAGCTTCATGTTTTCGCAGACGCCTCAATAAAGGCCTACGCAGCAGTTGTATATTTATGTGTTATTGATTCTGTAGGTACACGAAAAATTAATTTGATTGCGGCAAAAAGTAAAGTCGCTCCAATAAAAACCTTATCTTTACCACTACTGGAATTATGTGCTACCAGCCTGGCGGCCAAGCTAGTTCAACTGGTGAAAAAATCATTATCCTTGGATCAAAACATCTCAATTTTTGGTTGGAGTGACTCGGAAATCGGGGTAGCTTGGTTAAGAGATCACCCTAGCAGATGGACCATATTTGTTGCCAATCGCGTTTCGCACATTCATGATGTTTTGGAAAAAAATGTTTGGGCACATGTGCCTACAAAACAAAATCCTGCCGATTGTGTGACAAGAGGAATGCGTCCCGCAGAATTGGCAGATTACAAGCTTTGGTGGAATGGTCCATATTGGCTAACAAAAACGTCAGAAATTTGGCCACGCCATAAGCGGGTTTTCACCGAATTAGAAAAAAGAAAGGTGTTAATTTGTCATATGAATACAGAGAAAGATGTTGATTTTTTTGAACTCCGTTTCTCATCCCTAACCAGACTCTTACGAGTCGTAGCGCATTGTTATCGGTTCATAAATAACTCCAAGTCAAACCTAAATAAAGTGAAAGGATATCTAAGAGCTCCTGAAATAAATCGTGCAATGCAAATTTTAATAAAAAGATCACAAAAGAGAAGTTTTTGCGAAGAAATTCCATCATTAAAGGATGATAAAACAATGTCGCAGGAAAATAGTCTAATCAAGTTAAATCCATTTCTTGATCAAAACGAATTCTTAAGAGTAGGAGGTCGACTGACCAATGCAACTGAACTACATCATAATGAAAAAATTGCCGATAATCTTGGAAGATCGAGATTATTTCAGAACGTTATTAATCGACAAGATTCATAAAGAATTACTACATGGAATTACTCATATTAGAAAAAATTATTGGATTATCAACGCCAGAAATGCAATTAGATATCACATTCAAAAATGTCTCACTTGCTTCAAGCAAAAAGCTGAAACACGCCAGCAACTGATGGGGAATTTGCCCAACGTGCGCGTACAAATATCAAGACCTTTTTCAAATTCAGGTTTGGACTATTGCGGTCCTTTTGAAATAAAATATCATCGATTCCGAGGTTCAACCAAATATAAAGCCTACATTGCCTTATTCATATGTATGGCCACAAAGACTATACATTTAGGCTATACATGTATGGCCACAAAGGCTATACTGGTGAGCGACATGTCATCCGAAGGTTTCATAGCGGCGATCCGCTATGATCCAGAGATTTTGCGCGAGAAGAGGCTTATGTAGTAACATCTATTGCGACAATGGCACAAACTTCGTAGGTGCTAGCAAAATTACGATGAGATAAAATAACAAAATTGTGCAAAATTTATATATAGCAGTTGCTGAACTCGTGGAAAACAATGGAGTCACATTTCACTTAAACCCCCCCTCATCACCACATTCCGTAGGCTTGTGGGAAGCGGGTGTTAACGCGACGAAGTATCACTTGCAACGAGTTCTGAATAACACAGCAATTACTTTTGAAGAATTTAACACAGTGTTATGCCAAGTGGAGGCATGTCTCAATTCAAGACCATTAACAGAAATAACTTCCGATCCAGACGACCTAGCACCACTGACACTAGCACATTTCCTGATTGGTGATTCACTATTGGCACCACCACAAGAAGAAGTCGCCAGTACAAATATACACAGATTAAATCGATGGCAGTATCTGCAATCTTTAGTTCAAAGTTTCTAGCGTAGGTGGAATTCCGAATATTTATCCAGACTACAACAACGGCCTAAATGGACAAAAAAGATGGAAAATATAAAACCGAACCAACTAGTCCTTGTCAATGGCTTTTAGCCCGAATTATTGAAACTCATCCAGGATCAGATGGTTTGGTTCGAGTAGTCACATTACGGACTAAACATTCTGAAACGTCCAATTACAAAAATTTGTTTATTACCGAATAATTAATTTAGTACCACAAAATTAGACGCAAACCGAGATGATATTCCTACTTAAATCCTATCATATTATTTCTATTATTAGGATTTTATTAATCCTGAAATCCTATAACAATTATTATTTATTTATTAAATTTTACTTACCAATAAAAATCCAAAATTTTATTCATTATTTTCTCTTTTTTGTGTTTACAATTTGTTAATGTTAGAACATTAATTGTCAGAACAAACAAATTCAAAATATTAGATAGAAATTGTCAAAATATAATTGTTTTCTTTTTGAGACATAAGATGTCAGTTGCATTAACTAAAATTAATTTTATTCACAATAATTGTATATTTTTTATATATTTAATAATTTTAACTCTTTATATACACTACATATGTTTTTTTTAAAATACTTTTTTCTTTTTCCTTTTTTTTCATTTTGCTATGTACTTTAAATTCAAGGTTACTGAACTTGAGTTAAACGTTAGTCCTGAACCGTTTAACTCAAGTTTATATAAACCCAAATTTTATGAATTTTTTTTTAATCGCTACCGAGTCGCCGAAAAGAAAAGATAATTAATTAATTACTGATGTTTTTTAAATTAAAAATAAGTAAATAAATTAAAGATTTAGGATTTAATTGAATTTCTTAATAAAATTGTTAGTTAATTAAAATTGAACTATTTGTTTTCCTTTATACATGTCTACAAAACATTTTTTTTAATCGTTGAAAAAACAACTATATTATCGTGTAAATCGGTACTGTTATTTCTATTTTGGTGTATTCGTTCGGTACGTCGGTTTTTTTCAGTTTCAAATTTTTTTGCAACCTTTCGATTTCTTCTTTACAAATTTCTTTATTTATAAAATTGATTGTTCTGCACTTGGTCATTGAGTGTATGGTATTGTTGTAGGTGGTTATAATTTTAAATAACTTATTATCTATTTCGTTGTTTGTATCGTCAGTTTGCTCAGTCTCTAAAATTCTTAGGTGTTCGTTTAAGGTTCCATGTAGTCTCTCAACGTCTGAATTTCCGATTTTATTTCCTGCTGTTGTTCTGTGAAATTCAACTTTATTTTCATTTAAAAATTGTTCCGCTAAACCATGGGTGATACATTTTTCATTATCTGATACAAGTTTCCGCATTTTTCCCAAATACATTATTCTTTCTTTTATGGCTTTCAAAATTGATATCCATGTTCTATCTTTTAACTTATGAATGGTGGCATATTTCGAGAACTTATCTATCGTAGTTAAGTACATAATGTTCCTATATGGGAACCAGATGTCCATGTGGATTATGTCGTTGATTTTGTGGGGAGACTCTGTAATTTCGAAGAATAATTTTGGTGGTTGTCTGTCGGGTTTAGCTAAAATACAGGTTGGACAGTTATTAATAAATTTGGTTATCGCGTTAAGCATATTTGGAAAATAATGGATATTCTAGAAATACTTCATTTATTCCCCTGTGGTTGTTTCTAACGTGCTCTTTTTTTATAATTTCGATTTTGTTGTTTTCGTCTGTAATATCTATTAGTTTAATACTAGACTTTAGGATTTTTATGTTCTTATTATTTGCAAAGTAACGGCGATATAAGTCTTGAAATTTCAAATATAGTTGTATGTCTTCACAGAAAACACACATTAATCCTTTATCAATTATACATTGTTTCATTTTTTCTAATAGGTTGCTATCAGTAGTAACATAAATAAAGTTTTGGCATTTCTTGTTTATAATTTTAGTAGTATATTTATCTTTATTGCTAAAAATTAGGTATATTTGATTTTTAAAGAGGTTAATTGGTTTATCAGTAATGATAATGTAATCTAATTCATCTGCGGCTGCACTATGTATAGTAGCATCAGTGGATCTAACTTCCACATCAAAATCGAGATTTCTAGAATTTATTTCATTCGTTAATTGTAGAAATGAGTTTTCTTTATTTGGTATTATTGTGTCTTGGTTGTTATTATACGGAAAACGACTGAGTCCATCCGCTATAATGTTATCGTTCCCTTTGACATAACTAATGGTAAAATTGTAGTCGTTCAGTTTAATTTTCCACCTCTGCAGTTTCATATTAGGTTCCTTTAAATTATTTAGCCAAACAAGCGGTTTATGATCCGTTTGGATTAAGAATTTTCTACCATACAAGTAGGTGTGAAAATGTTTTGTGGCCCACACAATTGCCAAAAGTTCTTTTTCTACTGTAGAATAGTTCGTTTCATGGTTCTTGAGCGTTCGTGAAGCGAAAGCAACTGAGTGGCTGTTTTGACTTAAAACTGCACCCAGTGCAAAATTAGATGCGTCGGTAGTTAACGTAAAAGGTCTTTGAAAATCAGGATTGACGAAAATGGGATTAGATGTTAAAAGTATTTTCAACTTATTGAATGCCTCGATATACTACGGATCGTTTTTCCTAATTTTTCCATCTTTCTTTAGGCATTTTATAAGAGGGTACGCTATCTTCGCGTAATCTTTTATAAATTTTCTATAGTAGCCGCTTAGTCCTAAGAACGATTTTATTTGTTTTTAAGTTGACGAAAGAGGAATTTTTTGTAAGGCTATGATTTTGGTTAGATCTGGTTTTATACCTCCCTGGGTGATTATATGGCCTAAATAGTTGGTTGACAATTCTGCAAAATTGCATTTGTCGATTTGAACTTTTAGATTTTTTTCTCGAAGGCGTTGGAGAACTTTTTGTAATGATAGAATATTTTCTTCGAGAGAAGCGGAGAATATCAATATATCATCTAAATAAACAACACAGATTTTATTAATGAAATCTCTTAAAATGTGGTTCATTAACCTTTCGAAAGTAGATGGCGAATTTTTTAGGCCAAACGGCATTCGGGTAAATTCAAAGTGTCCGTTTGCTGTTGAAAAAGCTGTTTTACAGCGATCGTCTGGGTGGACTTCAATCTGATGGAATCCTTTGGCCAGATCGATAGTTGAGAAGTATCTGCAATTTCCCAGTTTTCCAAATAGATCCTCAATATTTGGCATTGGAAATTTGTCGTGAATAGTGTTATCATTTAGCTTACGATAGTCTATTACAATTCTCCATTTTTGCTTTTGGGAATTGTCCATTTTCTTAGGGACAACCCAGATAGGAGCATTGTATGGAGAACTTCTATTGACGATAATTCCCTGCTTTAACATTTCTTTGATTTGGTTCTCTACTTCCTCTCTGTGAATTTCAGGATACCTATATCCTTTCGAATAAATTGGTAAATCATTTTTTGTAATGATTCTATGTTTGACTTCGCTCGTAAAAGATAGTTTATTATTCTCTTGATAAAAAAACATCTTTAAAACATCTCAAAAGTGAGTTTATTTTGGCAACGTCCTTGTTGCTTAAATGCGCGGCGGTGTTAATTTTAAAATTATTCTTAACTTCGAGCTCACAACCAAATATTTTTAAGGGTTAGTTTTTGTTACTATTTTCGTAATAAATTTCTTCATAATTATTCAGAAAAAAGGGAATTTTAGCATTTGATGTTATAAGTAAACGTTCCTTATAATTTATAAGGGCGTCTAGAGATGCCAGAATATTATTGCCGATAATTCCGTCAAAATAATGGTGGAAAGGGAATTCTAAAAATTCCACGTAATAATCTTTTCTATTGAATATTTCAAACAAGGGAAATGTGCATTTGATGTTGGATCGAACGTTTCTATTAAGGACTTTGAGAGTTACAGGGTTGATTTTTGATTTCCATTTGGGACTACATATATTGGTGTTGATTATACTTATTTCGGCACCTGTATCTAAAATTAATTTTAAGGTTTTGGTGTGAGTTTTAATTATTATATAGGGTAATTGTCTGGAGCGTTTGTTTGAAAATTTTGATTCATAGTCTTGTTATTATTAATATTTAATGAAACATCCATTGGTTCAAAATTTTGATTTCTATTTTGAGTTATTCCACTACGATTATAATTGGAATTATAGTTATTATTGTTATAGTTTCTGGAGCAATTGGATCGCGTTTGGCTTGACCTATTAAAATTTTGTTGCTGAGAATTAAATGAATCCCGATTGTTGTAATAGTTTGGACGGTTACTTAATTGAATATTTTGATTGTAGGTATTGTTTGCAGGATTATTAGAAACATTTTGTCGGTTATTACTGTAATTATGATTGGAGTTAGAACGAAAGTTCCTGCGGTTATTTCTAAAATTATTATATTGGCTCATTTGTACATTATTTATGCCAGAAAAGTTAGAATATCCATTGCTTGCAATAATATTATAAGCGTCAAATAAAGTTGTTGGGTTTCTATTAATGATTATACCACGAACTGGTTCCGATAAATTTTTATTAATTTCTATTTGATTAGGATCTATATTATCTATAAGTAGGTAAGCACTGTTAATTCTACATAGTAAAACGTTAATTCTATTTTAGAAGCTTTTTATTGTAGTGGTACATCTAACTAAAGTTAATTCTTCTGTTAGTTTAGATATAGGCTTTGATTCGCCATGATTTATAGTTAAAATAGTTTTAAGTTGACTCTACGTTTCGGGTGTTCCGTTTATAAGTAGAGTGTTTTTTGTTGGCCCTACAATTCTATCCTGAATATGTCCTAATAACAGTTTTTTAAATTGGTTTTCCGTCAGAGTTTCAATTATGGGAATAAAAGATTCCATTCTATTAATGAGATCTGTGAGATTTCTTTTGTCACCATCAAATGGTTCAACCTGTGCTATGCTTTCAACTAATAAATTAAAGATTGTAATTTCTGATAAGTTGTCCATTTTTATAATACAATAAAGAAAAAAAATTCTCAAAAAAAAATTATTCAACAACCAAATTATAACAAGAAGTATTTTGTTGATTAACAATGTTTATTTTAAAATTTTTTTTTTATTTTAAATTATTTATTTGAAATATTTGAAAAAAAAAAATTTTTTTTTTTTTATATTATGCAATTTAATCAACTAAACAATTTTAATTCCTATTTAATTCCTATTTAATGTTGTAAGTTGTCAAAATTGATTAAACCAATATTTTTTTTTTCTAATTTATGTTATACGAAAAGTAAAATTTAAAATTCAATTTAAAGCTATCCTTTAATTTTTTATTTTAAAAATTAGAGTCTAAAAAAATTTAAAAAAACATAGAATAAAAGATATTGGAGAGAAGTCAATTTAATCCTAAAAATCTAATAATTTCCTTTTTTTTTTTGTTTTACTTTTATTTTATTTAAAATTTTTTGTTTTTTTTTTTTTTTATTTATGTAGCTATTTGTTTTCTTAAAATAACAAAATTTATTATAAGTTTAAAATTAAAAATTAAGATAAAAAAATTGTATTTGTAAAATTTTTTTTTTTTTAATTTAATACGTGTATACCATGTAGTGTTTCTTTTTTTAGCACATTTCCAAAAAAATTTTGAAAAAATGTGCTTATTAGTTTCACTCTGTCCGTCCGTCCGTCCGTCTGTTTACAAAACTTCTACACCGTTAAAGATAGAGAAAAAAAATTTTAACCATGGGTAGGTCTCATAAAAAAAATAATTTTGTGGAACAACTTTTTCAGCCCCTCAAACTTTGAAAAAGCCCTATTTTTAAATGCATATATCTTATGTTCTGCTTAAGATTTTTTCAATCTGAAAACATCATTCGCCGGTATTTTTTTTAACTTTGTAAATTAATATCAAAATTATACAATTTTTTTAAATTTAGTATTTAAATTTACCGTTATGTGAAAACCACATTTTGCATGATTTTTCTACTTTCATAACTCCGGCACGCTTTTAGATAGAGGCTTGAAATTTTGAGGCAAGAAAGAACTTTTAGAATTAGTATAAGTTTGCTCAGAAAATTTTTTTGGACCACCCCCTGTTTATGAGCTATTAGGGCTTAAAAATTGAAAATTTGCTATTTTTAAACACCTGCAACTTAGGAACCTGTACACATTTCACTTCTGCAAGATATAAAAATTAAAGCTACAGTAATATATTTTAACGTGTGTTAAAGGTTTATTTTAGTTGTAAAGGCTTCCAAAGTTGCAGCTCTTCAAAATTGCGAAAAAGCCCAATTTTCAGCTGTATATATCTCAGGCTCTGCGTAATAGTTTTGCAATCTAAAACTGCCAGAAGATCGAATATTTTATTATCTATATAAAACAATATCAAAACTATGTAATATTTTGTAATTTACTATTTAAATTTATCGTTATATAAAAACCACATTTTGCATGAAATTGTTTTTTTCATAACTCCGGCACGCCTTCAGATAGGAACCTGAAATTTTGAGACAAGAAAGAATTTTTAGAATTAGTATAAGTTTCCTCAGAAAATTTTTGAGTAGCATCCACTCTTTTAGAGTTATTACGCCACAAAAATTGAAAATTTGCTATTTTTAGACATCTGTAACTTAAGCATCTGTAAACATTTTTCTTCGGCAAGACATGAAAATTAAAGGTTCAACAATAAACTTTTATGTGTGTTAACGGCTTTTATTAGTTATAAAGGATTCTGGACTTACGGCCCCTCAAAATTTTAAAAATGTCCTATGTTGACGTTTTTTCTTATTACATGAAATTTTCAAATTTTTGTGCAAGTCACACTTCTAAACAGTTTGTATTGAGTTTTGGAAATGTGCTCTTTTAAAAACCGTTCGCTTACATTCTACCTTGTTTCTTTTTTGTATAGATGATCTAGATTTGATGTGGCTTGTACAATGTAGATGTAGATTATGTTTGTTGTTTTATTTTTTCTTATATTTTAGTCAACTTAGTTAAAAAAAAAATTCACAACTATGCTTATTTTTTTTTTTTTTGTTTTTATAGAACTTTAGAAATGTTATAAATAGTTATTATTTTTGTATTTTTGCTTTTGTTGAATTTATATTTTGCGTTCCTATCAAGTTTTTTTTTTTTTTTTTTGTAGTAATTAGCACTTAATTCAACCTATATGTCACAAAAATTCTGTAATTTTTTATTTCAATGAAAGTTAGATTGTTCTCTAGTTTTTTTGTTTTGTTTATCAAAATTCTTTGTTACAAATAAAATGGGTTTGTGGTTCGAACGGTCAGCTAAATCTATTCACTCAACCGTTAACGACTGTGCCAGTTAAGATTTTAATTAAATGAAATTTCTTATTTTTATCAATTACAATTTATTACTATTAATTTTATTATTTTAATCTTTTTTATTACAATTAATTGTATTCTAATTTATTTTTAGTTCTTTTTTTACAAGATCTTGTTTAATACTAACTTAAACTTATTATTGAAATTCTTCACTAATTATAGTTCGTGTGATTGCAACGTGATTTTTTATATGAGAATTAAAGGTAGTTTAAGTTCCCATTTACATATTTTAAGGTGTAGAATTACGTGTGATACATTTATGTTGTTATAAAATTATGTAACAATATGTTTAGATAGAGAAATATTTTTAATTGGATTAATTAATTAAAATTATTTAGGATTATTAAATCATTGAAATAATCATGATCTCCCTGCTGATTATTTACATTCCAAATTTGAGGAAACTGAACTTCTTCCTCTTCTTCTTCAATTTGTTCTTCAATTCCTTCTTCAGTTTCATGTTCTGATTCATCTATCTGGAGAGGCGGCACAAATTCTTCTATATCTTCCAACTCCTCTTCCTCCACAGTTGATGTAATTGTATCATCCTGAATCTGGCTTTCAGTATTTACTCGGGCAGTTTCTGCAAATAGATATGTTGTAGAATCAGCTTGCATTTTAGAGTTTTGTTCCATAAAAGTCAGAATGGAAATTAATTAAAATTACAAATAAAAGCTCACTTATATGCTCATGTAAAAAAGTATAAAAGCAAAATAGATTCAAACAAATGGTTAGTTTAAATAATGCTTTGGTCTATTATTTTATATATAATAATTATTATCTTCATACCTTTAATATTTTTAAAATTAATACATAACTGTTGACATAATTGTTTAATATAAATAAAATGTCAAGATCCCAAATAGTAACTGAAATTCATAGACAGGCAAGACGTAAATTTCCTAGAAGAAAATTCAACCAGAAACTTTATCGAAAATTTAATAATGGATATAAATATATGTTGACGGTCATAAATATATGTTGATACTTTTTCCAAATATGCCTATGCTGAACCTGTGGAAACAAAAAATGCTGAAAATGTTTTAAATGCCTTAAAATCAATTATTAGTAGAGCTAACGTTATACCAAAAAATATTCACTCCGATCAAGGCAAAGAAGTTTTTAATTCACAATTTCAAAATTATATGAAAGAAAAATCAATCAATCATTATCACACATTTAGCGAATTAAAAGCATCAATTATTGAACGATTTAACCGTACATTAAAAAATTCTATGTGGAAAAAATTTAGTTTAAGTATATTATAAATGGTTACCTATTGTACAATCATTAATAAAGCAATATAATTCAACAAAACATAGCACAACGAAACTTCCTCCTGAAAAAATTACAAAGAAAAACGAAAAAAATATACTTAAAAACGTATATACTGAGCCTAAAATTTTTCAAAAATGTAAATATATAAAGTTCGAATTTTTTGTAAGAATAAGTAAATATAAAGGACATTTCGAAAAAGGTTATCAACCGAATTGGTCAACTGAAGTATTTAAGATTGATAAAATCAATAATACTTATCCTGTTACATATCAATTATCGGACTATACTGATACGGCAATTTCTGGAGGCTTTTATCAAGCTGAGCTTACACCTGTAAAATACACAGATACTTACCTTGTAGAAAACATTCTGAAAAGGCAAGGAAATAGAGTTTTTGTTAAATGGCTAGGTTTTGATGACATACATAATACTTCGATAAATAAAAAAGACATTATTTAAATAATTGTAAAGTTATTAAGTATTTATTTACATTTTGCATTTATAGTGATTTGTTTTATAGAAATTCTAACATAATATCAAATTCTAGTTTCATTTGTTTTTCATTTTTTAATATTCTTTTTGCAGTCGTTTATATCCATATGGAAAAGAGCTACCATCTTCATTAAATTTCCGTTTTTGTGATTTAGGATAATATTTTTTTATTTCGCGAACTGTAAGTACTTCGTGTACTTTATTTCTACGAATATTATCTGAAATTATAAGCATATTTTCGTTTTCTGCAGGATTTAAAATCGCTTCTTTGATCGTATCAAAATTAATTTTTTGTGAAGCCTGATAACTTAAACGAATTTCTTTTACTTTGCATATAAATTTTCTGCTGTTATCTTTTGTGCAGTACACTTTGTATGCATAATTTTTAGGACCTCCACAGACAAACTCCGTTATGTAACTTCCAGCACCAAAGCACTCTAATTCATCTGTCATTTCTCCTACAAATTCCCCTGTTGGGGGATCAAATTCGTCTTTTCGAGATATATAAATGACAGAATCTGTGTTATAATATAAAACTCTATTATCAAGCTTCTCCAAATAACTGTGAAGTTTAAGACGAGCTTGTGTTGTTGTGAAAGCTACTATGCTAACGTTAACAGTTGGTAAAGAAGTTTCAACTTCATCTTTGTATTTGCCAACTCACCACTATATTTTCTTCATTTATAGGTAGAATTTGACATATCTCTATAGAAGGATTTGTTAACATTTTATAAAATTCAAACGGCTGATTTAAAATGGTAGTTTGTTGCTGGTTCTCTTTCTGTCCAAATTTTCCCCAAAATGAATTTAAAATTATTTTAGCAAAAGATCTTAAACCGGGATTGTTAACAATTTTATGATATTCTAATTTAATTTCTTCCATATTGAAATTTTTTTTTATATATCCTTTCTTGTCTTTCTCACTTAGGCAATCGAGAGGCCAACCTGAAGCTTGTTGTTTTATTTTGATAAATTTATTCATCATGGCGGTAAATAAACCATCAACATTATTCAATTTATCATCATTTATCGTTTTATATTCCCAAACCTGATAAATATTCAGAAGTTGATAGTTCATTTGAAATAGCTTTTAAAACTTCATCTATTACCCATGTCCCTATTAAAGCTCTTTGATCATCAGAATATTAACAAAATTCACCTAGACGTTTTTCTTTGCTGCAAATTTTGCATAACGAAAACATTAGCTTATTATTTTGTTTAATTGGAAGAACTGGATGTAGTAAACCAGTTGGCGGTAAAATTTTATATTTAATAATCCCTTTCTAAGTTCAGTTCAGAACAAGCATCCTATCCAACATATATTTTAGGGTGAAAAACTGGAAATTTTCCTCGTTTGCAAACATGTGGATACAAAGAACACACATCTATATATTTAATTTTTTCTCCAGCTTTAGACTTATAATGTGCATACATATTTCCGATTCTTCCTCCATAAAATGCATCTCTAGGGTTTAAAGGTGTAATATTAATTAATGGATAATTTTGCAAGTTGTCCATATTTTTATTATATCTCATTTGTTCACGAAATTCACATTCCCACATTTCAATTAACCTGTATCCAAGACATTTCGGCTCTAACTACCGTTCTTTCATACTTTTGGTTAAGTGTGTTGTTGTTACTATTGAATAAGCTTGCATCTCGATTGCTTGTTAAATATTTTGGATGCCCGTGGTAATAACATCCATAAAATTCAAATATTTTTTTGGTTTTTTCACAATAACCATCTACCTTAAAGCCCCCCAGCAATTTTTTCTCTACCATTTAATACACATTCCAAATTAATTTGCCGTACATCATGTTCCGAAATTAACCACTGTATGGCAATTTTTGAATGTTTATCTCCTAATCTGTAGCCATTTTTAGGAATGATACCTATTGTATTAGGTTTCAGAAAATTTTCCTTTTTTCATTTTCCTAAAACTCACACATGCTTCAGCCAAAATTCTTACGTAGTTGGCACAATATTCCTTAATCTTCTTCTGCATATTGAATTTATAGTTCTTATTTTTTTCATACGATTTTAAAAATTCTTCGCGTTCACCTTCTTTAATTGCATCAGGGGAATAATATTTCATTTCTGGTAAACATCCATCGTAATTTTCATTTTTTGTTGGAAAATAACCCTTTTTCAGTGTAGCTGTTAAGTTAAATGCTTTTGGCAATTTTGCAAGTGCTATTGGGAAATAATTAAGCGAATCTATGAATTTTATATTATCTACTTTCATAAGTATAATTTTTGTTCCTCGCATAATTAGTTTTGGTTGAATGGAGGTTACATTTAAGATATAGTTTAAGATAAATTGGTGATCAAATTGGCCTGTCCGAGAGAAAAAAAAATTAAAATTTATTATAAATTCCTTTTCAAATTGTTTTTCTCTATAACAGCAACTTTCACTACAAAAAACTAAGGAATTGTTTTCGATACATATAAGTTAATTACTTTCCTTTTTATTTTATTTAAAAAAACTTCTTCCTTTATTTTTAGGTTTAAACAAACTTCATTTTTTTCATTTTTTTTATTTTTCTTCCTAAACCTATCTCCATGAATGTTAAATTATGAGTGAGTAAAAAGATGGTATTGATAAAACATTTATTTTTATGCTTTAATTATCTAACTGTTCTGCTGACATATGATGCACTTCTTAGAATTGTAATCACACGATGTAAACAAAACATAAAACAATTATTCAGGGACGTAGTGATTCTCTGAGGTTTGTTAACTATGTTAACTGCTCCTCTTCTTGAAACCAGAACGTCCTCGTTCGTTCATTGTTCTCAATTACCACCTCTTTTTTTTAAAATTATTTTTTTTTTCCTAAAAAAAAATTATATTCACAATATTTACATACAATATTTCTTTCCTTTCTTTTTTTCTTTTTTTTTTTTTTTACAAAAATTTTTTATATATTTCCTCTATGAGGAACTGGTTAAAAAAAATTTTTTAATTTTCTTTGTTACAATTGTGAATATAAAATATAACCAATAATTAATTTGATTTTCTATTGTTTGTTTTTAATACAAAAAAATTATACAATACAATTATACAAAAAAATTTTTTTTATATAAAATATTCATTCTTTTTTATTTATTTTTTCTTCTTACAAAAATTTAATTTTGTACTCACATAAAATATTGTGTCTTTTTTATTTATTATTATTTCTTTCTAACAAAAAAAAGTTATATATTTCCTCTTTGAGGAACTGGTTAAAATTTGGTTTTAATAACTTTTAAAGTCTTATTATATTTTCTAGTAATGACAACTATTATACAAACTATAGAAAATAAATTCTTAAAAAATTATTTTTATATAAAAAATATTCTTCTTTTTTTATTTATTTTTTCTTCATACAAAAATTTAATTTTCTACTTACATTAAATATTGTGTCTTTTTTTATTTATTATTATTTCTTTCTTACAAACAAATTATATATTTCCTCTATGAAGAACTGGTTCAAATTTGGTTTTAATAACTATATTATATTTTGTAACTTTTAAAGTCTAATTATATTTTCTAATAATGACAATTATTATACAAATTACAGAAAATAAATTCTTAAAAAATTATTTTTATATAAAATATTCCTTCTTTTTTTATTTATTTTTTCTTATTACAAAAATTGAATTTTGTACTTACATAAAATATTGTGTCTTTTTTTATTTATTATTATTTCTTACAAAAAAATTATATATTTCCTCTATGAAGAACTGGTTCAAATTTGGTTTTAATAACTTTTAAAAAAATATGTTTTTTTTTCCTCTTTTTTTTTCTATTTTAAATAGTTTTTGTCTTGTTTTGTTTTTTCAATTAACAAAATAAACTTTACGATTTTTTTATCCTTTTTTTGATTTTAAATATTAATTTACAAATTCTAAATTTTTTTTTTTAGACTTACAAATTAAATAAGAAACAAAAAAAATAAATATAATTTCTTTCAGTTCAGCTTCAAAATTTACAAATTTTATGATTCTAATTAAAATTAATTTTTGCTTTTCTTTTTTTTTCTTTAATCAACTTTTTTTTTTTTTTGCTTAAATGTCATTATCAAAGTAACTAGTAAGCTATTAATTAATGAATTTCTTATTTATTACATACATTATATATTTTCTAATTGATTTGCAATTCGAGATTATACGGAATTATACGGATTACACGGCAAATGCGCTTTGCGCTTTGATTCTTGGAATAAATAGCTTAATACTGTGACCGTCGAAATTAAAATATTACCATATATTACCAATATTACAATGAGGTCAGTAAATTCTAAATGATATTTAAAATACTTCTAGTATTCTTTCCTTTTATTTTTTTAATCAAATTGTATAGAATTAAATACAAAACAAAACGGTTTTGACAAAGAGCTAAAATAAAAGTTAAGTAGTTTTTAGGTTGTTGTATAGATATTATCTATTAATTATCTTATATTGCTTTTGTGAATGAATGGCCCATCTCTTCAGTGATTTGAAAAAAATTAAAATAAAGTTAAGCAGAATATTTTCTATTAATAATGATATTAACTCAATTCTTATTATTACAATTCTTAAATGTGCTTATTAGTTTCATTCTGTCCGTCCGTCCGTCCGTCTGTTTACAAAACTTCTACACCGTTAAAGATAGAGGGGTACGTCTCATAAAAAAAATAATTTTGTGGAACAACTTTTTCATGTAGCCCCACCCATTACGGAGCTACAGCCCCTCAAACTTTGAAAAAGCTCTATTTTTAAATGTATATATCTTATGTTCTGCTTAAAATTTTTTTAATCTGAAAACGACATTCGACAGGTATTTTTTTTAACTTTGTAAATTAATATCAAAATTATACAATTTTTTTAAATTTAGTATTTAAATTTACCGTTATGTGAAAACCACATTTTGCATGATTTTTCTACTTTCATAACTCCGGCACGCTTTTAGATAGAGGCTTGAAACTTTTAGAATTAGTATAAGTTTGCTCAGAAAATTTTTTTGGACCACTCCCTGTTTATGAGCTATTAGGGCTTAAAAATTGAAAATTTGCTATTTTTAAACACCTGTAACTTAGGAACCTGTACACATTTTACTTCTGCAAGATAAAAAAATTAAAGCTACCGTAATGTATTTTTACATGTGTTAAAGGTTTATTTTAGTTGTAAAGGCTTCCAAAGTTGCAGCTCTTCAAAATTGCGAAAAAGCCCCATTTTCAGATGTATATATCTCAGGCTCTCCGCAATAGTTTTGCAATCTAAAACCACCAGAAGATCGAAAATTTTATTATCTATATAAAACAATATTAGAATTATGCAATATTTTGTAATTTACTATATAAATTTACCGTTATGTGAAAAACCACATTTTGCATGAAATTTTTTTTTTCATAACTCCGGCACTCCTTTAGATAGAAACCTGAAATTTTGAGACAAGAAATAACATTTAGAATTAGTATAAGTTTCCTCAGAAAATTTTTTGGTAGCACCCCCTCTTTAAGAGATATTACGCGTCAAAAATTTAAAATTTGCTATTTTTAGACACCTGTAACTTAGGAACCTGTAAAAACTTTTCTTCAGCAAGACATGAAAGTTAGAGGTTCAATAATATATTTTTTTAATAGTTATATAGGATTCCGGACTTACGGCCCCTCAAAATTTCAAAAATGTCCTATTTTCACGTTTTTTCTTATTACAAAAAATTTCTTAAATTTTAAAATTTTTGTGCAAGTCACAATATTCTAAACAGATTATATTGTGTTTTGGAAATGTGCGCTTTTAAAAACCGTTGGTAAACATTCTACTTTGTTTTGTTCTTTTGTTTGTTTTGTTAAATCCTTAAATCCAAACAAAAATTTATTTTTTATTATATTTTAAATTTAATTATAATTAAATTATATCGAAATTTGTTTGTTTTTCTCTTATATTTTTTTGTTTTTATTTTTAATTTAATTGAAATATAATTCAATCAAATTTTTTTTTTTTGTTTTTTTTCTTTATTTTTATTAATAATGTTTAGGTTTTTTGTTTCTTTGTTTGTTTTGTTAAATCCTTAAATCAAAAACTAAAATTTATTTTTTTATTTTATTTTAAATTTAATTATAATTATATTTTAAATTTAATTATAATTAAGTTATATCGAAATTTGTTTGTTTTTCTCTTATATTTTTTTTGTTTTTATTTTTAAATTAATTTAAATATATAATTCAATAAAAATTTTTTTTTTTAATTTTCTTAATTTTTTTTTTTGTTTATTTAATTTCAAATTGTAATTTTATATAGAAGTGTTTTTTATTTAAATTTAATTTTTTTTTGTTTTTTTTTTTTATATATATTTCTATATGTTTTAGTATTTACGCACAATTTTTTTAAAAAAAATAAAAATATTATAAAATTTTATTTAATTGAAAATTAATTGTAGCATATTATTGTAAAAATTGCTGTTAATTCTCTATTTTTTTTATGTCAATGTTTTCACTTATTATTTTATCTTCTTTTAAATTCTTATATTTTTTATTAAAATTTTTCCTTTTTTATAGTTCCAATTTATTTTTATTTTCAAATTATGGTTAACGTTTGTTAACCCATTTGCGCACGAGCATCTATTAAAAATATTCTGCCTAATTTTTTGTATTGTTATTATTATTAAAAAGATATTTCTAACACTCTTTACTTTTATCTATACTGTTTTTAATATTCCGTTGTTAAAAAACAGAAACAATCTCCTACATTAGACAATCATCATGTCATCATTCAGAAATGCATTGCTTACATGTGGTCTTTGCATGTGGTCTACCTATATAAGATGAATGTGTATAACATATTTCCCATAAAATATCATTGAAATATGTAAATATAGTATGTATAATATCCGTATATTTAAAAATACTATAAACATAATCTATTAAATTAGAAAATATATTCACATTTCGGTACATTATTTAATCAAAAATGAATACATACATATTTAATGAACTGAAAACCTTACATTCTGAGACATACACAATTTTTACACATATTTTTAGCCAATCAATTTTAATTAGAAAAAACATAATTAGAAAAAGTAAACGTATAAAAATTCTGGTTGATTTATAAAGGTAAGACACAATCATGTAGTTTTTATATTAAAAAAAATTGTAAACAGAAGGATTGACAGAGCGAACCTAATAGCAAATTTTTCAAAATGTGCTTAAAAGGATAATTTTAACAAAAACATGAAGTGAAATTACTTACGAAAAAAAATTATTACATTATGGTCTTTTATAATTGAAATGCAAGTTTATGTTACGGTATTAACGTATATATTGTGAAAACTCACTTCATCGTAATTGTATATTCAATAGATTATTGATTCCTTTAAAGATTTTTTGTAAACGAATTGTCTTTAATTTTTCGCTCTGTTTATTCAATTTAACTAAATGTAATAAAAAATAGAATATTAACTACCAGCATCTGAAATTGCATAGTAATACGTAATACTATATTAATTAAATTATATTAACTCAAAAGCAAATGTTAATAATTTTTATTTCATAAAGCCGATAAAATACTCCGGGCAACGCCGGGTACTCTGCTAGTAGGAATATAAACTAAAAATTAAGCTACGTAAAATGTTGGACTTGATGTTGTGTATTAAATTTTTTTAATTAGATTAATTATTTTGAATGACTTTTTTTCCAAGTCCTTGCTCGGGCGCCAGTTAATTACTTTCCTTTTTATTTTATTTAAAAAAACTTCTTCCTTTATTTTTAGGTTTAAACAAACTTTATTTTTTTTATTTTTTTTATTTTTCTTCCTAAACCTATCTCCATGAATATTAAATTATGAGTGAGTAAAAAGATGGTATTGATAAAACATTTATTTTATGCTTTAATTATCTAACTGTTCTGCTGACATCGTATGATGCACTTCTTAGAATTGTAATCACACGGTGTAAGCAAAACATAAGGCAATTATTTAGGGACGTTGTGATTCTCTGAGGTTTGCTAACTATGTTAACTTATATGACCTCGTTGTTGAATGACACATAAATTTGGCTCGTGTTGTTTTATTTCCGTTGACACAATTTTTTCTTGTCTAGTTTCCAAATCATAAAATATGTATAGGAAGCTTTCTTTATTCTTATTTTTATTCTTATTTTGGCCTGTTGAATGTAACATTGATGATCTTCTGGAACAAAGTTGAAGCAAATTTTACAGAAAATTTCTCCACCTGTATGTTTTTTTCCTGCTTTATAAACTTTTCGCAAAACACATTTGACCTCGAAAGGAACGATTGCAGTTCTTACATAATATATTTTTTATATTTTGAGGACATATGGGTGGTTTTTGACAACAAGGACAGCTCTTTGAACATCTATGTTGGTTTTGATGATGATGTGGAATGTGACATTGTTCGCAATAATAATCTACAGAAAATGCAGCAGTGAGTGAAACAATTACATTGTAATAATGTTTATTGTGTAACAAATTAATTCTTTTACCGCTATTGCCTCCAGAAAATATTACTTCTCTGCCTTGTATTCCATGTTTATATACAACAATATTATAATTTTTTAAACTATCCTGGAATTTTTTTAATTCAGGTATTCCGCACCCTTCCAGAGGGATAGATACTCCAGATATTTTTATTAGCCACAAAGTTAATTCAGTTTGAAGCTTTCCAGTACCATTGAGCACTTTTTTATATTCTTTATAATTGTCAATTTTTGCTATTGCGACAATAATTGCTCGCGGTAGACATCAATTATCATCATTTCTGATGGATATTATTCCTTTTTATACCCTACACATTAAGTATAGGGTATATTAACTTTGGTATGGTGTTTGTAACCACCAAAAGGAAGCGAGTTAGGTATAGACATGTATATATATTCTGAATCAGGATCACCGCCGGAGTCGATTTAGCGATGTCCGTCCGTCCGTCCGTCCGTCCGTACGCACGATAACTCAAAAAATAATGTTGCTATCTTGATGAAATTTATACTGTAGGTTAACAATGACTAAGGTAAGGCGGGGATTGCAAATGGGCGAAATCGGACCATGCGTTCGAGTACCTCCCATACAACTTCCAAAACCTAATACGCATATTTTCGAAATTAATAAAGATAGAAACTTAAAATTTTGTACGAGGGTGTGTTTTTCTGAATCCCTGATATCCCCAAAATTTGAGATGAAGTGGAGTGGTTGTTCGGGTACCTCCCATACAACTCCCAAAACCGAACATGCATATCTTCGAAATTAATAAAGATAGGAACTTCAAATTTGATACGAGGGTGCTGTTTCCTGAATCCCTGATTTGTCCAAAATTTGAGATGAATTGGTGGAGCTGTTCGGGTATCTCCCATACAACTCCCAAAACCTAACATGCATATCTTCGAAATTAATAAAGATAGGAACTTCAAATTTGATACGAGGGTGCTGTTTCCTAAATCCCTGATTTTCCTAAAATTTGAAATGAATTGGAGTGGTCGTTCGGGTACCTCCCATACAACTCCCAAAACCGAACAAGCATATCTTCAAAATTAATAAAGACAGAAACTTCAAATTTGGTACAAGGGTGTTGTTTCCTGAATCTCTGATTTGTCCAAAATTTAAGATGAATTAGAATGGTTGTTCGGGTATCTGCCACACAACTCCTAAGACCAAACAAGCATATCTTCGAAATTAATAAATATATAAACTTGAAATTTGATATAAGAATGTTCTACCCTGTTGATGTCTCTAAAATTTGAGATGAATTGGGGTGGTGGTCCGCGTACCTTCACACACTTCCCAAGGCCTAACAATCATATTTTCGAATTTAATAAAGATAGAAACCTGAAATTTTGCACAAAGGTTGTAACAGCATTTATTTTTTTTAGCTTGTATTAAATACCTAACTAAAATAACTTATGGATTTTTAATTTAATTGGAATGTTTTAAGTGTAGGGTATAAATAAGTCGGTTGCATCGACTTACTGTTATTTTTACTTGTTTCTATATAGATTCCTGCTCAAAATTTATAAATTTGTTACTCCTTCCGCTTCTACCAGGTAATCTGGCATACGTAATTTCCAAACATAATTTGTCCGTACTTAATCGTGTAAATAGGAAGAGAAAGTAAATAAAAAATTAGCATATTAAAGTTCTTTAATTTAAAACTAGGTTGTATTTACCCTCTGAGTTACTCTGAAAACCTTTCGAAATTATATCCCAAATATCAGAAAATTTTAATTCCCTAGCCAATTTAAAATTTAGGAATGCTGGGCCACGTTCCCTAGCCACGTTCTTCGAAGCTTTCTCCGCAAAATGTAATTCCAATCATATCGCCTGGATACACATTTTTCGTACCATCTTTTACAATATCGTGTAGAGCACCTTTAATCCAATTTATTGGATTATCTGGTACAGGTTTAATGATAAATTTTATCTTACGACCGCGTATATTATACCGCTTTACAAAAGTCGAACTGACATTCTTAATAGAATATCGTATTATTTCCGAATTTACCGAGATTGAATTCAAAAATTTTTGTAAAATAATTTTTTTAGACATCTTTTTATATAGAAACTAAACAGAACTTAACGAATAATATCGGTTTTTCCTTCTTATAAGGTTCTAATTAAAAGAGATTCTAATGAATTATAGTTCCATAAAAACTAAAACAAAAAAAATATTAAGTCTAACCGCATTCTGCTTAAAATAAAACAGAATTGAAAAAATTCGCAACATTTTAATCAAAAGACGGTTTGCTAAATTATAGTTTAATGCAACAAACACAACAATGCAAAATTAGACCGATCTTAAAATAGAAAAGAGTGTTGCAACATTGTAGTAAATTGCCATTTTGATAAGTCATACTTTTGCATATTAAAAATAAAATAAAAACAGCATGATCTTGTGTATATCTCAAAATTGAAAAGAGTTAAAATTATAATTTGCAATATTTTAATAAATTATAGTTCTGTAAAAATAAAAATAAAAATACGATCTTAAGTCTATTTAAAAATAGAAAAAGCATAATTTGAAACACTATGGTTAAATACCTAAATGCCATTTCAAT
The DNA here is from genome assembly GCA_947095535.1 of Poecilobothrus nobilitatus. Classification (NCBI taxonomy): domain Eukaryota; kingdom Metazoa; phylum Arthropoda; class Insecta; order Diptera; family Dolichopodidae; genus Poecilobothrus; species Poecilobothrus nobilitatus. The sequence continues at coordinate 248,551,263 of OX352772.1, forward strand.
AAATTTTAGTTTATCAATATAAATACAGTCAAATTTTGTATATTAGCATAAAGTAACTATATACATAGAGTATTCACATGGAAGAAAAAAGTTAGATAGTTTTTTTAATTTCGTAGTTTATTTTTATTTTAGTTTTTGTTTTTCTTTTTTTTTTGTTTGTATGTCAATTAATGTATGTATGTAAATTTGTATATATTTCTTCATATAACCTTTTCGACTTCTTAAAAAAAGAAAAAACCTCGATTCTACCTCGATTTTTTATCAATCAATTATAGTTGTTTTCTAACCCAACTATAGGTACAAGAATTATTATTGTAAAAGTATAAAATATGAAAAAATGTGTACATATTAATATAAATTTAAAGTTCCATTCCCTCTAAAAATATATTTTTTCTTTTTAGCCAATCTTACAATATTTTAAAAATTCAAACTACAAGCTATTTAGTTTAATATCAGATCGATATTTATTATAAGAATATTATGATCCACTGTTGAGACAATCAAAAAGTTTATCGACAATCAAAGACATTTCAATAATTGTTCTAATAGCGGCACTCACTGTTCTACTAAATATTTGTGTTGCTAATTTAAATCTCATTTTTTCAAAAGTATTCGGATTAATATGTTACACATCTTACACACCTTAGTTTTGGTACACATCTTAGTTTTTCAATTTATTTGAACTTCCCATAATTCTATGAGAACTTTAAAGCTTTTAATACCATCTGAGGTTTTTAAATCGGAATCCATTAATGTATTTCTAAAAGATTTAATTAGATGGGGAAAATCGAATAAGCAAAAAATGTTTTATTATTATAATTACAAAATGGTTTATCAGATGTTATTTCTAGCAACGAAAAAACTTTGGCTAAAGTTTGGTCACAAGTAATTGCCCGTATTATAATACCACTATCGAACAAACTTCTCAAATTTTTTTAATAATTTCTAAAAGTGTTTCAAGACGAATATCTGTATTCCATATTTTATATTCTAAAAATAAAATTTAAAAGTGTTACGATAACATCAGTTACAAAAAAAAAAATTCATAAAAAATTTTAAAATATTTTATATCAAAGCCTAAATATCTTATAAGCCGAATCGGAATACACAATTTATTTTGTACACAAATAGCCTTTTTTTCAAAGTTTTCGTTGAATGTTCTGACTTGTAAGTGTAAAGGTGTTGTTATAAATATCGTGCATTAAAATAACGTTTTTGTTTTTCATGTAGTTGTATCTTCTTAATTAAATTTTTTTTTGTAAAGATATGGTAAGTTGTTTAACCCCTTTTCACAGAAAGTTTTTTCTTTTAAAAAATACCTTCTTAATTTTTAAAATTTTTAAATTCTGTTTTTTAATATGACTAACTATATGTAGCTCAATATCAAAAAATACTTTTAAGAATTCTGCTATCTAGAAAGAATAACATATCTATCTATAGTCATAAAGGCTGCTTTTCATGAGAAATTTCATGGATATTGTCGCAACTTTAGAAAGAGAAAAATACAGTGCACTACCAGTGGGAAAATGTGAAAAAAAAACTATATTTTTAAAAAATATTACAGCAACACTTTGACAGTTAAAATTGTACATAAGCTAATTTATTAATGTTAATATTCATATTTAGTTAAAAATTTAAAATTTTTTATTTATAAAGTTGTTAAAAATAATATACATAGTTTATTAATAATATTTTTATACCGATAATACAGTCATTTTAATATAGTTTCTCAATAAAAAATAAAATTTGAATATTTGTTTATTTTTTTGACACTTCAAAATTTAAATGCCATGGTACCTAGTAGAAATTTTTTTGTAAGGTATACAATTTTTGCATACTTACATATTTAATTCGTGGATATTTATGGTTAATTTCTTGGATATTTTCAAATGTTTCATGGTTATTTTTCTAACTTAATCTTTTTCAAACAAATATTACTTTTGTATGTTCTGCCTATGCTCTAACATTTTCGTAGATATATTGGTCTAATGAAAATCAGCTTTAATATATGTAATTATACATTCAGTAAATTTGATTTTAACTATACCTTTGTGGGACTACAAAGGTTAATACCAATATTTTAGAAAATTTCATTATTCCATCCAAAAATATTTTTTAATTTTTAGAAGAGATATTCTTCTAAACAAAAAGAAAAAAATAAAAACAAATAGATCTCCGTTACAATTTATATCACACTTGCAATATTATAATAAAATTTTGTTGGCCTTCAAATGTTATCTATGTGTTGTGTAGAGTTATTTGAGATCTATAAAATTCCATTTTAAAATTATAAGAACATTTGTTTGTGATGCATAGATAAATATGTATGTATGTATGTATGTAACAATATAAAACCAATTTTTAGAGAAAAAAAAAATCAGTTCGAAGAAAATAAATTATGAACTGAATGAATGAAAAAATAATTTTTTGTTTTATTTTTCTTATGTTCTTGGATGGTATACCAAAAATACGGTCATCTTTTTACGAAATATCCCCAAATACGATCTTGGGGTGATTTCAAATCAATGAAATTGACTACGATTTTTTCTTCTACGTGAGTTCTCTATGTATATAGTTACTTTATGATATTAGTTACAGTTTAAATCAATAATTACAAAGAAAAATCCAAGAAAAGAAAATACACAAATTTATGTAATGTAATAAACAATATAAACCACTTTAAGAAATTTTTGTGGCAGAATGATATGGAACCGGAACGGAGAAAAATAGGAAATATTGAGAACATTAGGAAATATTTGACAAAAGAAAAGAAGGAAAAGTGGGTTTTCGAAACTCAAAACTATATTATTTTTACGCCAGATGTATACGCAAAAATTTTTGAAGAAGATACAAGTATTTGAGACATTGTGAAAGGAGAAATATTTCTTGTGAAAAAAAACAATAAACTCCTACTTTTAGAAGATACAACAGAATACATTATTGCTGAAAAGTGATAACAATTTATTTTAATTTTTAATTTTATTTCAATTTACATTTTTTGATAAATAATTAATCATTTTTAAAATACAAATAGAGTAAAATAAAAAGTTAAACAAACAATGAAAAATTTTTGTTTTTAGTTAAATTATCTTTCAGATTGAGGGAAATAAATGGGTATTTTTAAATTTAATAGAGATGAAAATTTCACTTGAGAAACTATGAGAAAATACAAATACACCATGCAAAAATAATAATTTTCTTTTTTCTTTTAAAAGTTCTAGGTCATCTAATCAACAAATTTATTATATAGATTTTATGCTAAATGAAAATTATTTTAAACATGTAAATAAATCTGTTTTTATTTTTATATTCTTATGTTTTCAAAATAAGTACCAAAAGTGATTAACCTGACTTTGAACTTATTTTTTCCATGCAGATAACACAACATAAAATAAAGCTAATAACTAAGTATCTTACGCATTTTCGATTTCTCGTTTGTCTTCTTTTTATTTATTTTTTCAAACATTTTTTTCATGAACAAAACCAATAAAAATAAAAAAAAATATAATTAATGGTTTTGGTTTCCTTTTTCTTCTTTAAATAAAGAAGGAAGAAAAAATCCGTAAATAGTTATAGGCAGGGCTGCAAACTCACAAAAAATCAGGTTCAGGTTCGGGTTCGAACTGGAAAATTTTAATGGGTTCGGTCCGGGTTCGGGTTCAAATTTTTTAATCAACATAAAAAGTGCAGCATTATTGATTGCAAATCAAAATCTATTAATTTTACTTATGTATTATTTTTTGCTTTATTTTATTTGCAAGTGCATAGTAGGCATAGAAATTGGAAATAGAGAAAAAAATTCTTGAAGAAACATGAAAAAAACAAATTGTGTTTACTTTTTTCTATTTGGAATGGAATATGTAAACTATCACTAGCTATACCAAAAGCAATAAACATTTAGATATACAAGTAGAATATTATCTCTCTAAATAATTTTTCAGTTGTATTTACTTACTTACATATATTTCTAGTAGATATATTACTAGGTACAAACATACTTAAATTGCTAAGCATAATACGTGTGCTTACACAGTACGCAAATATGTGGCTATGTAAGTATTTTACTATTTTGTTTTATATTTTTTTATTCTCAGTTTAAAATAAAAAAACATTGTTGAATTTGATTGCGAATGAAATGGTGAATCTGAACCAAATGCAAATTTTTTACGGGGTCAGGTTCGGATTCTGGTTCGTCAAAATGCTTGTTCCGGAGCGGTTTGGGTTCGGGTTCGGATACGGTTTGTAGCTCTGGTTATAGGTACACTTCTACATCGTATCATTTTTTGCAATGTTATTTCTTTATGTTAGCAGAAAAACAGGTTACGCAGTAAATCTACATTTTTTTTGTTTTTCTCTTTAAATTTAAGATTCTTTTTTTTAGCATTTGCATTCATAAGTCTTTAAATTGTTTGAAAGAGTCAAACTAGTTTTTACAATTTATTTTACATCAGAAATTAAAAGAATACAAAATATTTTTAAAGTACATGTGTACATACTTATTATACCTAAGTCTTAATTATTCAAGGTATTACAACAATTTACAACAAAATATAGTACAATGAGAAACAACACATATTCTAAAAATAACATATTTTTCTTATTTTTATTTTTGCAACTTTAAAACTATAATAACAACTTTTAATAATTAATCTTCTGTTAATAAAACAAAACTAAAAATGAAATACACTTTGTACTTCTTGTTTACGTTTTCGTTTTTATTTTATTATTGTTCATCTTGATATTCAAAAGTATCTATGAATATTTTTGTGCAATAATAAAATCAAGTTTTTTTTCGATTCTTTTATATCTATTTTTATCTACATACATATATTTTATTAAGCATGCGAAGAAAAAATAAAAAAATTGATTTGACTTGAAAAACAAAATTATTTTCTTACTATTTGTATGATATCCTATTACACAGTACCAATAAATTTTTTGAAAAAACCTAATTTTCCTAAACTTATTCAGTTCATTAACCTTGCCTGACAACTTCCACAGTACCAACAACCTTCACTTCCTACTATACAACCACTTGGAACTTATAAGTTAACAACCCACACTTATAACCCATCTTGCAACCAAAACCAAAACAATCAAAACAAGTTTTTGTCCTACTAACCAAGAATGACCTATAATTAACCCATCAATCAAAATGTAGGTCGTGCGATATCGGTGCGATATGGCATGATTTTTTCCCATGACAGACTGCCTCTTTACCTACTATTCTTCATTGAAAGTTAACAAAACCCTCATTCATAAAATAATCAAATTTATTTGTTATGTTATAAGCAAATTTATTTGTTATGTTCTGCGATTTTGTAAACTTCAGTCGATTGTAACAACAACTCGGTACATAATAGGTCGAAAAAGAAACGCACCGTTTTTTGTGTGATGCTAATACAGCAAAAATAATGCCTAAAATTAAAAAAAAGTATTTTTTAAACCTGATCTGGACAATCCAATTCAAAACCTCAATCAAAATTATTATGCATCTTTGATGCAACTTAATAATCCTAATAATAGGGAAAGTGAAGATATTATAAATATTACAGACATAAATAATAAAAACGTGGATAGTAAAACTATACCACCAGTAACAGTAATTAATAAAACTCAGGTTTTTTGCATAATTTAATGAAAGAAATCAAAGTTAATGACTATTTTAAACCATTTCTTTTGGAATAAAAGTTTTTTGCAAAGACCTAGAAAATTATTCACTATTATGTAAGACACTGGAAGAAAAAAATTGTGAATTTTTTTGCATGATTTTAAGAACAGCTTTAAATGGTTTATTTAAAGCTATTATATCTCGTCTAGATAAAAAAGATCGTAGTGAAATCAAAAAATTACTAATTGAACTTGAATTAAAATGTATTGATACAAAAGAAATAACTAAAAACACGTTATATAATAAACAAATATTTCTTTATTTAGTCTATTTTGAAAGCAAAAGTATTAAAATGCATGATTTAAAAAGCAAATACAACTATATTAATTATACTAAAATTAAATGGGATTCTAAAATTAAAAATCAAGCAAGCTCAAAATTATAATAATAATCTTACTAAGACTAATATATAAGCTTAAATTCTAATACGTTTTTCAATAACACAAATCTAAACAATAATACTAACCAAGTAAATGTAAGTAATAATTTTACTAACACTAATGTAAGCTCAAATTCTAATACGTTTTCCAGTAACACAAATGTAAACAATAATACTAACCAAATAAATTTAAGTAGCTCATATAATAGAAACGTGGATGAAACAATAAATCTTACAAATGAAATTCTTTCAAAGCTTAATGTCTGTTACACAAACAGACAACACCAAACAAACAGACAACACCAATTTTTGTGATAAGAAAAATTTAATTTATTTTATATTATCGATTATTTATTGCATTCAAATACACTCATGCCATATGTTCTCTGTTATATGTCTCTTTTTAGCACATTTCCAAAAAAATTTGACAAAATGCGCTTATTAGTTTCACTCTGTCCGTCCGTCCGTCTGTCCGTCTGCTTACAAAACTTCTACACCGTTAAAGATAGAGAAAAGAAATTTTAACCATGCGTAGGTCTCATAAAAAAAATTATTTTGTGGAACTTTTTCATGTAGCCCCATCCATTACGGAGGTACAGCTCCTCAAACTTTGAAAAAGCCCTATTTTTAAATGCATATATCTTAGGTTTCGCTTAAGATTTTTTCAATCTGAAAACGTCATGCGACAGGTATTTCTTTTATCTTTGTAAATTAATATCAATATTATACAATTGTTTTAAATTTAGTATTTACATTTACCGTTATGTGAAAACCAAATTTTGCATGATTTTTCTAATTTCATAACTCCGGCACGTTTTTAGATAGAGGCTTGAAATTTTGAGGTAAGAAAATTTTTTTGGGCCACCCGCTGTTTATGAGCTATTAGGGCTCAAAAATTGAAAATTCGCTATTTTTAAACACCTGTAACTTAGGAACATGTACACATTTTACTCCGGAAAGATATAAAAATTAAAGCTACCGTAATATATTTTAACGTGCGTTAAAGGTTTATTTTAGTTATATAGGGTTCCAGAGTTACAGCTCTTCAAAATTACGAAAAAGCCCCATTTTCAGATGTCTATATCTCAGGCTCTGCGTAATAGTTTTGCAACCTAAAACCGCCAGAAGACCGGAAATTTTATTATCTATATAAAACAATATTAAAATTATGCAATATTTTGTAATTTACTATTTAAATTTACCGTTATGTGAAAACCATATTTTGCATGAAATTTCTTTTTTCATAACTCCGGCACGCCTTTAGATAGAGACCTTGAAATTTTGAGAGCAGAAAAAACTATTAGAATTAGTATAAGTTTCCTTAGAAAATTTTTTTCAGCCACTCCCTATTAAAGAGGTATTAGGGCTGAAAAATTGAAAATTTGCTATTTTTAGGCACCTGAAACTTAAGCACCTGTACGAATTTTTCTTCGGCAAGACATAAAAATTAAAGCTCAAGTAATATATTTTTACGTGTGTTAATGGTTTTTCTTATTTATAAAGGGTCCCGGACTTAGAGCACCTCAAAATTCCAGAAAAGTGTTATTTTCACATATTTTCTTATAACAAAAAATTTCTTAAATTTTATTTTTTAAATTTTAAAATTTTTGTGCAAATCACAATTCTAAACAGTTTGTATTGTATTTAGGAAATGTGCGCTTTTAAAAACCGTTGGTTTACATCTTACCTTGTTACTCTATATTATCGAATGTTTATTGCATTCAAATAATATATTATACTCTATATTATCGAATGTTTATAGCATTCAATATCATTATCTTTGTCTAAATTTTATCGCATTCAAATAATTAACACTTTGCTTAATAATTGTTATTATTTAATTATGGTTAATATACAAACCAAGTGCCGCAACCAAGCCAGTATAATTTATTTTATTATATGGAATCTCTATTACAAAAAATTTAAAATTATTACATGGAATGCCAGATCACTTCAAACAAACCACCTGAACATCCGCTAAGTTATAGACCGATTACTCTACTCAATACATTCAGCAAAATGTTTGCAAAAATAATTAAGGACAGACTAACCAAGTTCCTTAATGAAAACTATATTCTTCCTAATAAGCAATTTGGATTTCGCACAGAACATTCCATAATACATCCGCTTTTAAGAGTTAAAAGATTTATTAAAGACAATCTCAGGAATAAAAGATCAGTTGGAATGTTAGTATTAGATATTGACTCCGCATTTGGCACTGTATGGCATAATGGCTTAATGTATAACTTAAAAACTATTGGAATTGACGATTATCTAATTAGAACTATTCAAAGCTTTTTAAAAGAAAGAGAGTTTAAGGTACACATTAACAAAACTAGCTCTAAACCGTTTACAATACCTGCGGCTGCGCCCCAGGGTTAAATTTTAGAATCACTATTGTGTAACATACATACCCACGATATTCCTATTATTGAAAACGTCAACATGTCAAACTTTGCAGATAACACTACATTTTATACATCTGGTGTATTACTGTATAATCTGATCATAAATGATTTACAAAATGCCTTAAACATATTTTCTGCTTATTTTTATAAATGGGAAATATTGATTAACGTACAAAAGACTAGTGCAATATTTTTTACGAATAATAGAAAATCATGTTATATTCCTACCACCAACTTAAATCTAAACAGAACTGATACACCTTGGGTAGACAATGTCAAATATTTTGGCGTCTATTTTGACAAAAAACGTCTAAATATTTGAAATCTGGAAACCAACCCCCCAAAAGAATGCTCTACGGTTCTACTATATTCCTATAGTAGTACATGAGAAACGATAATTCAAATTTTTTTACGTAGCTCCACAGTTACCGTTTTTGAGAATATTTAATTTTTTATTTTGGTATATTTAATTTTTCTTCTTCCATTAATTTTTTATGTAGTGTACAATTTTTGAATATACCTCTATCGGAAATTCGACCCTGGAATTCTAAGTCTACATAAATGAAATTGCCTTTCGTATCAACCATTGCTAGAAGCACAATACTGAACTTATAATTATAAAAGTTATAAAACACAAAAAACACAAAAATTGTGTCTAGCCTCAAAATAAATATGTTTGCCATCTATGGCTCCTATGACGTGAGGGAAATGTAAAAATTCATTAAACTCCTGCTATTTTTTCCCACTCTTGTTCAGTATTAGGTAGCTGAAAGAAGTTAAAATAAGTTAAATGCATACAAATAAAATAAAAAAAGGTTTATTATTACATTACATTATTACGTACATTAAAATTTTATTTCTAATAATTTTTATTTTTAGGATTACAAAGATATTTACATCGACAATTACGCGGACTGATTAATATAATATTGTACATTACCACCAATTTTACCACCCATTAGGGAATTCAGAAGAAGATGAGGAAATTTTAGAAATTCTACCATCGGAAACACACACCGTAAATATTACAATCACCCCAAATAAGATAAACACCAAAAATAATAGGATCATCCACATCATCAACAATGGGATCGCAATTAATTTTGAATAGGAAATCCTCATTTAAAAAAATTAAAAAAAAAAACATCACTTATAATTTTTGTTAATGTTAAAAAAATTAATTAAATTCATTTATAAAAATGAAAGCTTAACTTAAAGTGTTGAACGAAAAACACCAACGCAACTCATATTTTATATTTTATGTTCAAAATTCATTGATAATTCTAAAAATGTTATTTCGACAATTTTGATTACTCTTTTTTATTTCAACATACGACCTATATATATATAAAGAAAAGCTTAAAAAAACAAGTACAATTAAAAAATGGAATATGGTTTTGCTGAATCAGATGTCATTAGCTCGATTGACGGTGACTGTACTACTGATTCAGATACAGTGATTATATTAGGGACGTTTGGAATATACATAACCCTTCCATCTTTGGAGTTGAAATTCTCCGGAATTTTATTATTATTTAATTTTTATTGTTCTTTAACTATAATATTACAATGGTAAAACTTATGATTAAAGTTAGTATAATTGATATACTAATACCATATGATACAGTTTTATGATATTTTAATTTTTTAATTTCTTTAATATTTTCAAAATTTTTCAAATAATACCATTAAGAGTAATTGATTTTGCATAAGTAAGATTGATCTTATTACTAGGATAAAAATATTTATCTTCAATTAAGATATTTTGATTATAAAATTTTCTTTGTTAATTTTAATTTGAGAATTATAAAAAATAATTAAAAGTTTTTTACTTATAATAATATTTTTATCATCACAACTCTGAATTAATTTTATATTTCTTGCATTTTTTACTAACAAACTTTCATCATCCATAATTTCAATTACAGTTTTGATATTATATCTAAAATTAGAATTATCTGTAAATATACAGTATATACTATATACTTGATAAATAAAAGTTTTATTTTGAATTTCTACAACATATTCATTAATTTCTACATATTCCGAATTAGGTAAAGGAGTAATTAATTTTAAATTCACTAGAACATAATCTTGTAGTACTATAGAGATTATTAATGTTTTTCTTTGTATTTTATAATTCCGATTATAGTTATTTGCCCGTTGCTCGAAAATAGAGATTAAAATACAGCTACATAGTGTACATGTTGTCCGTTTTCGAAAACAAAAGTTGTTGTCTGAATTTGTAATGTATAAGCGAGAATTCATTCTGTTTCATAAATAGACTGGGTGTTACAGCCGGACTACCAATTTAGCAAACCGCAAATTATTTTAAATTAATTAATTTAATAAATTAAAACGTTAAACTAAATAAGTACAGGGTTTTCCAATTTGTGTGATATGATTTCTTTTAAAAAAAACACACACTAATTGTTAAGGAAATTCAAATGTTTTTTATTTAATGTGAAGTACAATCAATACAATTAAGTTCTGAATAAAACGTCATTCAAATGGCCTCCACGACTTCTTTTGTAGGAATGTATTCGATGAACCCAATTTTCGAGCACTTTTTCCACTAAATCAAGTCGTATGTCATGAATAGCACGTTCAATATTGATTTCTAAAGCTTGAAGAGAGTCTGGTTTATTGCTAAAGAACAATGACTTCAAATAACCCCAAAAGAAATAGTCTACTAGAATAGAATAGTAACATATTATATATAGTAAAACTAGAGTAGAATAGATAGTAGTAATAATAGGGTAGTAACAATAATATAGTAGTAACAATAGAGTAGAATAGAATAGAATAGTAACACCAATAATGGTGTTAAATCACAATTTCTTGGAGGCCATTCAATGTCACAATTTCTTGAAATAATCGAATCTCCAAACTTTTCTCGCAATAATTCGGTTGTTGCACGTGCTGTATGGCACGTAGCCCCGTCTTGTTGGAACCAGATGTTGTCAAGATCAACTTCTTCCAATTTCAGCCATAAAAAGTTGGGTATCATACCGCTCTCCATTGACAGTAACGGTGTTACCAGCTTCATTTCGAAAGAAGTACAGACCGATGATTCCACCAGATCAAAAACCACATCAAATGGCCGAAACGTCACTTAGAAATCATATCACTCAAATTGGAAAACCCTATATAAAGTTCCTAACAAATGCATGAAACAACTCATTCATTTCGTATCAAAAAGATGAAGCACTTCTAGATGTGCTAGAGTCTAGCTGCAAAAGGCATTTGATAGAGTTTGGTGTGAAACCATCCAGAAAAATCTGAAATTATAATTTGTTGGTTCCATGGAGCCCTTTTAGCCCTTTTTCCCTGGAGCCCTTAGCGTTTTTCAAAATGCTTTTTCATCATGTGATTTAATCAACTGTTTGACGCTTGCAATGCAAGCACACTTATTTATTAATTTATTAATTATATTTTTGAATTTATTAATTTAGCTATTGTACAAGAATAAGACGTTTCTTTTATTTCTACGCCATCTATTATCTTATACAAGAATTATGGTTTATTATTATCTTATTATTTTATTATATTAGCTATTATGATATTAATTATAATTTATAGGACACATATACTTATTTTTTTAATTTAATTATATTCTACTAATTATATATTATAAGAAAAATCTATATTATTTTTTATTAATCTATATGACCCAGCCGGGGTTTGAACCCGAGCCCTTTCGTATGAAAGGCCGGTGTCTTAACAACTACACCATTGGCTGGATGGTTAAAAAAAAATAGACACTGTTTATTTCTAGAGGTACAAAAATTAAATTCGTAAATCGTAATTTTGATTTAAAACACTCCCCAAAAATTATATGCGACCAATTTTCCAAAATATAAAACATACCAACATATACATACATACATATGTATGCAAATATTATTTCCATCTGCAATAACATTCGTTATAGCAATGCCTTCAGAATCAAAATCTTCTCCTCCATCGTCCTCAATTAAACATTCTCTTTCAAGATAAGAACCTGCATTTTTAGCTTTTGGTTGATCAATTTCAATATCCAAGTTTTCTAAATTTCGAGTTCACAAAAGCCGCAACTCATTTTAGCTAAATATATATGTATGTATATGTATATTTACAATAATTAAAAAATTTTTACATTAGCTGGGTTTACATATTATTAAAAAGTGATTTAAAATATTACAAACTGATAATATTTATTAATTTTTCATTATAAAATGAAAAACTTATTAATATTTGGTGCCATTCAAATATACTCGTCCAGCTGAAATGCACAATATATTGTACACATCACTTCGACTCGGATTGTCCAAATATTGTTATTAATTACAAATATTAATTTTTTATAATAAAAATTTTTTTTTTGTAGAAACAATCCTATATTTTATATTATTTTTACTTTTAAATTAAAAATTGCTATATAAACTATACAAAAAATTATTATTTTTAAACCTAAAGTTATTTTATTCATATAAAAATTGGAAAATTAAAAGTACATACTTAGCTTTAGTAAAGTACTCTATAAACCACTTTTAATAACCTAACTTAAAAACATTTAAAAAAGTCACATTTTGGCGTAAAAATATTTAAAATTGAAAAAAAACGGCCGATACAACATTACATAACGCGACGAATGTGTAAATCTTTACTTATGAGGCGACAATAATCTTTTAAACTTCATGTACAGTAATATATTGTACAAATTGAACCAAAGGGGGTTTATTTTTCATTCGTTATTCGTCCATTTCATTTTTTACTATTTCCATAAGAATACGTATAAATTTTTAAGAGAGCTTTACCACTATTTTAATTTCTTCTCTTTATGTCAGGGCTTGTGAAAACCATATGGTATTTTGTAGGTTATGATTATACTGCAATTTTGTATAAAAAAGTCAAATCTTTGTATGCTCTCTCCTCTCTCTGAAAAAGCTTTTTACAATATGAAATTATATAAGGTCGAGGAAGAATCAGTTGCCCTTGCCACCTCTTAAATAACCGTACGAAGCCGTTATTATGTTTATCACTCTGCTTATAATTATCATATCTTTAAGTTTTCGTTATTTAAAAATAATTTAGGTAAGATTTATAATTTCTGAAACTATGATTTATATATGATTCTTCCAAAATTTTTCCAGATATGATATAGTACCTTTTAATACTAAGCGGCAAATATATATACATACATATTAATTTATACTTACTTACTACAAAATAGTAAATAAATATTATTATGTATGTATGCATAATGTATTCATATAATAGTTATTATTATTATATATAGTCATACACATAGCAATATTTATTTAAAAATATTTCGTTAATAGAATAATTTCGTATAAGTACAATAAAATGCGCTTAATATAAGCCACTATACTATTATTATTTATCATTCATTCATATACGATATGTAAATAAACATGATATATAGTATGTTTACGAGTGTCATATAAATATAAATTTTATAAGCGGCAGTTATATTTTTTATTTGTTTAAATTTTTTTGTATTATGCATCATCCTCAACAATTTTAAATTATCGAGTAAAAACAAAAACAAAAAATTCAAAAAATCGTTATAAAAATTTATAAGAAAAACTGGAAAAACCCAAGTTATACTTTCCTAAATTTTAAAGTAACCCTATATTATCATAAAGAAACTATGCTATATAGAGTAATCATCCCGAACAAAATTTGTTAGCTAATTCTGTAAAATGAAGTACCCCGAAAATCTGCATGTCAATATAATGTTTACAGAAATATATATTTCTATACAGAATTCTCAATTCTAATGCATAAACTATGTCTACCAGCTCATAAAAAATTAATATTGATATTGTTATGATCAGAATTCTATTTTTTAATATAATTTTTACTGACGTGTGAGTGTCTATAAGAATTTGAATAGAATCATTTTAATGAATTGAATCATTTTTCTGTATTTATACAATATATATTATATTCGACGAGGAAATTATGTATAATTATTAACATTTAAGATAGAGCGGTCGTTTATTTTTTGTTATTGTTTTTGTTATTTTATTTTTTATCTACATATTGAAATAATTCTTCTCATTATCTTTTCTTATAAATTTTTAAGCATGCATAAAAATAAAAAAAGAATAGGTACATAATTACAATATTTTGTACAGTAATGGACTTGTGAGTTATAATTTTATTTATTTTACAAAATTTAAAATAAACTTAATATAAATAAGGTTTTTAATTATTTTGAAAGAAAATTTATTACTTAAATTGAGTTTAATTTTTTATTCGAATAAACATGAAACTAATATGTATGTATATATATACATATGTGCAATTTAATAAAATTTCTAATGGTGTTTTAAAAAGCTAATTCAGTAAAAAAAAAATTATTTTTAATATTCGGTTAAAAGAATAAAATTGAAGTGGAATTAAATGAAAATTACATTGATAATTGATTGTCTTAACAGCAAAAAATTATATGATAAAAATCCATACTGTGCAGCTTTTCAACAAAATAATCAAATTTTTGATTGTCTAATACAAATGAAAAATTATTTTCAAAATATAAAGCCAATGAGAACTAAAAAAATTTACTGTATTGATGGTATGGTTCAAACACTAGAAGGCATTATAGAGTTAGTTGAAATATATTTTCATCTTATGATACAAAAGAGTGTTCTTACTTGCTGTTGTCTCGACTTAATCAAGATGCATTAAAAAATTTGTTTTCTTTAATTTGTTATACAAACGGTTGTAATAATAATCCACCGGTCGATGAATTTAGTAACGTTTTAGCAAAAATGATGTCTGCACAATTAATTTATTATAAAATTAAACACTCGAATTGTGAGGAAAATGATGTTGAGTTTAAAGAAAAAGTTGATGATAATATTACCAACATTGTCATCAATTATTTAGAGGAAAATTTAAAAGAAAATGAAACGGAAAAAAAAGATGTTGTTTTGAGTAATGCTGAAAGGTATATATGTAGTTATATCATTTTTAAAATTATGAAAAAAATTTCTTTTTTTATTTATATTTAAAGGCTCTCGATAACCCGTTATTACTTGATTCGCAACAATTTATTTATCAAAAAAAGAATGAAAACTATTCATTTAAAAGCTCCTAAAATTTCCATAAAAAAAATTAAAAAAAAAATTTTATATTGTTGCTTGGAAGCCCCCAAAAAGTTTCCTAAATATGGTTCAAAGAAGATGAAATATGCTTCACGCATAAAACCAAATTTTTAGAATTATTAATTGATCTTCTATTAAAAAAAGAAACAAAATGGTTAAAGGAAAAGTTAATAACTAATGAAAATCAAAGTAAAAGTAAAAGAAAACTTAAAATTATCCAAAATTAATTATATTCTCTTATAAAAAAAATTTTGTTTCACTATGGTTGTAATCTTTTAGTAATAAAATATTTTCATTTTTGAATATAATGATTTAACATTTTCTTTTTTTTTCATAGACATTATTGTTCAACTGAAACTAGTTCTGGTGCAATAAAATGAGATTATTAATTTGAGTTTAAAATTAATTTTATCACATTATATTTTTTTTTCATATGTTCTTAATTACATTGTTATATTTTATTATGTTTTTATAAATACGAGTACTTGTTTTGTTTTATTTTTTTTTAAAAAAATGTTTTATTTTATATTAAAAGAATGTATGTACCTATACCTACATATGTATTTTTGAATTATGAATTTTTATTATTTTCTTATTATACACTACACCTAAAGTATAGGGTATATTACATGTATATGTATTCTGAATCAGGATCACCTCCTGAGTCGATAGCAATGTCCGTCGTCCGTCCGTACGCACGATAACTCAAAAAGTAATGATTTTATATTGATGAAATTCATGCTCTAGGTTAACAATGACTAAAGTAAGGCGGGGATTACAAATGGGCGAAATCGGACCATGGGTTCGGCTACCTCCCATACAACTGCCAAAACCGAATACGCATATCCTCGAAATTAATAAAGATAGAAACTTAAAATTTTGTACGAGGATGTGTTTTCCTGAATCCCTGATATCACTAAAATTTAAGATGAATTGGAGTGGTTGTTCGAGTACCTCCCATACAACTCCCAAAACTGAACAAGCATATCTTCGAAATTAATAAAGATAGAAACTGCAAATTTGATACGAGGGTGTTGTTTTTTGAATTCCTGATTTGCTAAAAATGTCAGATAAATTGGAATGGTTGTTCGGGTATCTCCCACACAACTCCCAAAACCGAACAAGCATATCTTCGAAATTAATAAAGATAGAAACTGTAAATTTGTTGCGAAGATGCTGTTTTCTAAATCCCTGATTTGCTTAAAATTTGAGATGGATTGGAGTGGTTGTTCGAGTACCTCCCATACAACTCCCAAAACCGAACAAGCATATCTTCGAAATTAATAAATATAAAACCTTGAAATTTGATATAAGAGTGTTCTACTCTGTTCTGATGATGTCTCTCAAATTTGAGATGAATTGGAGTGGTGGTCCGGGTGCCTTCACACACTTCCCAAGACCTAACAAGCGTAACTTCGAATTTAATAAAGATAGAAACCTGAAATTTTGTATAAAGGTTGTAAAGGCATTTATTTTTTTAACTTATATTAAAAACCTAACTAACATAACTTATGGATTTTTAATTTAATTTGAATTTTTTAGGTGTAGGGTATAAATATAGGGGCCTCGGTGGCCTAGTGGGTAAGAGCGTATAAAATACGTTGTAAACATCAAGGGAGTGTGGGTTCGAGTCCCACACACGTCGTAAGAGTTATTCCCCATTACGACATTTACAGCCACGCCTGAATAGGAAAGGCTGTGTAATTTCCTGTCCACATTTATGTGGCAGAGAAATGCAATAAATAAGTCGGTTGCATCGACTATTGTTACATTTACTTGTTTTATTTAATAAAAAGGGGGTTTTTTATGCCAATTGGAAAATTAATCTAATGTAATATTTTAATACTTATAATATGTAATAAAATTTTCCAGCTGGCTTTTTCCCTTCTAAAATGAATTTTATTCTTTTCTTTCTTATTAACAAACTTTTTTTGTCAAATTGTTTTGGCTTTTATTACTACTTATGAATATTTTAATTGTGAATGAATATGCATAGGCAAAAAAAGTGTAGGTACTCGCAGAAAAGATTAAACTACATTTGAAAAGTCTTCATGATATTGTTAATATTGGCTCTTGTGTTACTTAATATTATTTGTCTTACAAAATTATGTAAAATATTATAAATATTTTGATTTTTTTTGTTAATTATCAATGTAATTTTCATTTAATTCCACTTGAATTTTATTCTTTTAACCGAATATTAAAAATAATTTTTTTTTTACTGAATTAGCTTTTTAAAAAACCATTAGAAATTTTATTAAATTGCACATATGAATGTGCATATATACATACATATTAGTTTAATACATACATATAACGAATTTTCTTTCAAAATAATTAAAAACCTTATTTATATTAAGTTTATTTTTAATTTTGTAAAACAAATAAAATTATAACTAGTTTGTCTGTCGCCTAAACATTTAACAATTCTTACAAGTCCATTACTATACAAAATATTGTAATTATGTAAGTACCTATTCTTTTTTTATTCTTTTTTTTTCACACATCTGTAAAAATTACATTAAAAAAATAGAATTCTGATGATAACAATATTAATATTATTTTTTTATAAGCTGTAGACATAGTTTATGTAGGTACATATGATTTCTGCATTAGAATTGAGAATTCTGTATAGCAATATGTATTTCTGTAAACATTTTAATGATATGCAGTTTTTCGAGGTACTTCATTTTGTGCAGAATTAGCTAACAAATTTTGTTCGAGATGATTACTCTAGATAGTATAGTTTCTTTATGATATTATTAAGAAGAGTTGTTAATAGAAACAAAAGTATAATGTTGAAGCTTTAATTTTTGTATATTACTTAAAAAAAATTTGGATAGGTTTTCAAGTTACAGGGGGTTACAGACAAAAGTTGTTTCACAAAATTAATTTTTTGACGACATCTATCTGTAGCTAAAATTGCATGCCTCTACTTCAAACTATGTAGAACTTTTGAAAAATTCTTATGAAAAATGTGGAGATCAAAAAGTTCGTTGCTCGAGAGCTACCCGAAGTTTTGGTCGATGAAGGGTTTGGTTTGATCTAGCTTGCTCATTTCAAGGTATTATAATCGAATGAGTAATTTTATAATACCTGATACTTATCGTACGGGTATAAAAGGGTAGCCAAACAAATAGAGATCGACTCATTTTAGCTAAATATATATGTATGTATATGTATATTTACAATAATTAAAAAATTTTTACATTAGCTGGGTTTACATATTATTAAAAAGTGATTTAAAATATTACAAACTGATAATATTTATTAATTTTTCATTATAAAATGAAAAACTTATTAATATTTGGTGCCATTCAAATATACTCGTCCAGCTGAAATGCACAATATATTGTACACATCACTTCGACTCGGATTGTCCAAATATTGTTATTAATTACAAATATTAATTTTTTATAATAAAAATTTTTTTTTTGTAGAAACAATCCTATATTTTATATTATTTTTACTTTTAAATTAAAAATTGCTATATAAACTATACAAAAAATTATTATTTTTAAACCTAAAGTTATTTTATTCATATAAAAATTGGAAAATTAAAAGTACATACTTAGCTTTAGTAAAGTACTCTATAAACCACTTTTAATAACCTAACTTAAAAACATTTAAAAAAGTCACATTTTGGCGTAAAAATATTTAAAATTGAAAAAAAACGGCCGATACAACATTACATAACGCGACGAATGTGTAAATCTTTACTTATGAGGCGACAATAATCTTTTAAACTTCATGTACAGTAATATATTGTACAAATTGAACCAAAGGGGGTTTATTTTTCATTTGTTATTCGTCCATTTCATTTTTTACTATTTCCATAAGAATACGTATAAATTTTTAAGAGAGCTTTACCACTATTTTAATTTCTTCTCTTTATGTCAGGGCTTGTGAAAACCATATGGTATTTTGTAGGTTATGATTATACTGCAATTTTGTATAAAAAAGTCAAATCTTTGTATGCTCTCTCCTCTCTCTGAAAAAGCTTTTTACAATATGAAATTATATAAGGTCGAGGAAGAATCAGTTGCCCTTGCCACCTCTTAAATAACCGTACGAAGCCGTTATTATGTTTATCACTCTGCTTATAATTATCATATCTTTAAGTTTTCGTTATTTAAAAATAATTTAGGTAAGATTTATAATTTCTGAAACTATGATTTATATATGATTCTTCCAAAATTTTTCCAGATATGATATAGTACCTTTTAATACTAAGCGGCAAATATATATACATACATATTAATTTATACTTACTTACTACAAAATAGTAAATAAATATTATTATGTATGTATGCATAATGTATTCATATAATAGTTATTATTATTATATATAGTCATACACATAGCAATATTTATTTAAAAATATTTCGTTAATAGAATAATTTCGTATAAGTACAATAAAATGCGCTTAATATAAGCCACTATACTATTATTATTTATCATTCATTCATATACGATATGTAAATAAACATGATATATAGTATGTTTACGAGTGTCATATAAATATAAATTTTATAAGCGGCAGTTATATTTTTTATTTGTTTAAATTTTTTTGTATTATGCATCATCCTCAACAATTTTAAATTATCGAGTAAAAACAAAAACAAAAAATTCAAAAAATCGTTATAAAAATTTATAAGAAAAACTGGAAAAACCCAAGTTATACTTTCCTAAATTTTAAAGTAACCCTATATTATCATAAAGAAACTATGCTATATAGAGTAATCATCCCGAACAAAATTTGTTAGCTAATTCTGTAAAATGAAGTACCCCGAAAATCTGCATGTCAATATAATGTTTACAGAAATATATATTTCTATACAGAATTCTCAATTCTAATGCATAAACTATGTCTACCAGCTCATAAAAAATTAATATTGATATTGTTATGATCAGAATTCTATTTTTTAATATAATTTTTACTGACGTGTGAGTGTCTATAAGAATTTGAATAGAATCATTTTAATGAATTGAATCATTTTTCTGTATTTATACAATATATATTATATTCGACGAGGAAATTATGTATAATTATTAACATTTAAGATAGAGCGGTCGTTTATTTTTTGTTATTGTTTTTGTTATTTTATTTTTTATCTACATATTGAAATAATTCTTCTCATTATCTTTTCTTATAAATTTTTAAGCATGCATAAAAATAAAAAAAGAATAGGTACATAATTACAATATTTTGTACAGTAATGGACTTGTGAGTTATAATTTTATTTATTTTACAAAATTTAAAATAAACTTAATATAAATAAGGTTTTTAATTATTTTGAAAGAAAATTTATTACTTAAATTGAGTTTCATTTTTTATTCGAATAAACATGAAACTAATATGTATGTATATATATACATATGTGCAATTTAATAAAATTTCTAATGGTGTTTTAAAAAGCTAATTCAGTAAAAAAAAAATTATTTTTAATATTCGGTTAAAAGAATAAAATTGAAGTGGAATTAAATGAAAATTACATTGATAATTGATTGTCTTAACAGCAAAAAATTATATGATAAAAATCCATACTGTGCAGCTTTTCAACAAAATAATCAAATTTTTGATTGTCTAATACAAATGAAAAATTATTTTCAAAATATAAAGCCAATGAGAACTAAAAAAATTTACTGTATTGATGGTATGGTTCAAACACTAGAAGGCATTATAGAGTTAGTTGAAATATATTTTCATCTTATGATACAAAAGAGTGTTCTTACTTGCTGTTGTCTCGACTTAATCAAGATGCATTAAAAAATTTGTTTTCTTTAATTTGTTATACAAACGGTTGTAATAATAATCCACCGGTCGATGAATTTAGTAACGTTTTAGCAAAAATGATGTCTGCACAATTAATTTATTATAAAATTAAACACTCGAATTGTGAGGAAAATGATGTTGAGTTTAAAGAAAAAGTTGATGATAATATTACCAACATTGTCATCAATTATTTAGAGGAAAATTTAAAAGAAAATGAAACGGAAAAAAAAGATGTTGTTTTGAGTAATGCTGAAAGGTATATATGTAGTTATATCATTTTTAAAATTATGAAAAAAATTTCTTTTTTTATTTATATTTAAAGGCTCTCGATAACCCGTTATTACTTGATTCGCAACAATTTATTTATCAAAAAAAGAATGAAAACTATTCATTTAAAAGCTCCTAAAATTTCCATAAAAAAAATTAAAAAAAAAATTTTATATTGTTGCTTGGAAGCCCCCAAAAAGTTTCCTAAATATGGTTCAAAGAAGATGAAATATGCTTCACGCATAAAACCAAATTTTTAGAATTATTAATTGATCTTCTATTAAAAAAAGAAACAAAATGGTTAAAGGAAAAGTTAATAACTAATGAAAATCAAAGTAAAAGTAAAAGAAAACTTAAAATTATCCAAAATTAATTATATTCTCTTATAAAAAAAATTTTGTTTCACTATGGTTGTAATCTTTTAGTAATAAAATATTTTCATTTTTGAATATAATGATTTAACATTTTCTTTTTTTTTCATAGACATTATTGTTCAACTGAAACTAGTTCTGGTGCAATAAAATGAGATTATTAATTTGAGTTTAAAATTAATTTTATCACATTATATTTTTTTTTCATATGTTCTTAATTACATTGTTATATTTTATTATGTTTTTATAAATACGAGTACTTGTTTTGTTTTATTTTTTTTTAAAAAAATGTTTTATTTTATATTAAAAGAATGTATGTACCTATACCTACATATGTATTTTTGAATTATGAATTTTTATTATTTTCTTATTATACACTACACCTAAAGTATAGGGTATATTACATGTATATGTATTCTGAATCAGGATCACCTCCTGAGTCGATAGCAATGTCCGTCGTCCGTCCGTACGCACGATAACTCAAAAAGTAATGATTTTATATTGATGAAATTCATGCTCTAGGTTAACAATGACTAAAGTAAGGCGGGGATTACAAATGGGCGAAATCGGACCATAGGTTCGGCTACCTCCCATACAACTGCCAAAACCGAATACGCATATCCTCGAAATTAATAAAGATAGAAACTTAAAATTTTGTACGAGGATGTGTTTTCCTGAATCCCTGATATCACTAAAATTTAAGATGAATTGGAGTGGTTGTTCGAGTACCTCCCATACAACTCCCAAAACTGAACAAGCATATCTTCGAAATTAATAAAGATAGAAACTGCAAATTTGATACGAGGGTGTTGTTTTTTGAATTCCTGATTTGCTAAAAATGTCAGATAAATTGGAATGGTTGTTCGGGTATCTCCCACACAACTCCCAAAACCGAACAAGCATATCTTCGAAATTAATAAAGATAGAAACTGTAAATTTGTTGCGAAGATGCTGTTTTCTAAATCCCTGATTTGCTTAAAATTTGAGATGGATTGGAGTGGTTGTTCGAGTACCTCCCATACAACTCCCAAAACCGAACAAGCATATCTTCGAAATTAATAAATATAAAACCTTGAAATTTGATATAAGAGTGTTCTACTCTGTTCTGATGATGTCTCTCAAATTTGAGATGAATTGGAGTGGTGGTCCGGGTGCCTTCACACACTTCCCAAGACCTAACAAGCGTAACTTCGAATTTAATAAAGATAGAAACCTGAAATTTTGTATAAAGGTTGTAAAGGCATTTATTTTTTTAACTTATATTAAAAACCTAACTAACATAACTTATGGATTTTTAATTTAATTTGAATTTTTTAGGTGTAGGGTATAAATATAGGGGCCTCGGTGGCCTAGTGGGTAAGAGCGTATAAAATACGTTGTAAACATCAAGGGAGTGTGGGTTCGAGTCCCACACACGTCGTAAGAGTTATTCCCCATTACGACATTTACAGCCACGCCTGAATAGGAAAGGCTGTGTAATTTCCTGTCCACATTTATGTGGCAGAGAAATGCAATAAATAAGTCGGTTGCATCGACTATTGTTACATTTACTTGTTTTATTTAATAAAAAGGGGGTTTTTTATGCCAATTGGAAAATTAATCTAATGTAATATTTTAATACTTATAATATGTAATAAAATTTTCCAGCTGGCTTTTTCCCTTCTAAAATGAATTTTATTCTTTTCTTTCTTATTAACAAACTTTTTTTGTCAAATTGTTTTGGCTTTTATTACTACTTATGAATATTTTAATTGTGAATGAATATGCATAGGCAAAAAAAGTGTAGGTACTCGCAGAAAAGATTAAACTACATTTGAAAAGTCTTCATGATATTGTTAATATTGGCTCTTGTGTTACTTAATATTATTTGTCTTACAAAATTATGTAAAATATTATAAATATTTTGATTTTTTTTGTTAATTATCAATGTAATTTTCATTTAATTCCACTTGAATTTTATTCTTTTAACCGAATATTAAAAATAATTTTTTTTTTACTGAATTAGCTTTTTAAAAAACCATTAGAAATTTTATTAAATTGCACATATGAATGTGCATATATACATACATATTAGTTTAATACATACATATAACGAATTTTCTTTCAAAATAATTAAAAACCTTATTTATATTAAGTTTATTTTTAATTTTGTAAAACAAATAAAATTATAACTAGTTTGTCTGTCGCCTAAACATTTAACAATTCTTACAAGTCCATTACTATACAAAATATTGTAATTATGTAAGTACCTATTCTTTTTTTATTCTTTTTTTTTCACACATCTGTAAAAATTACATTAAAAAAATAGAATTCTGATGATAACAATATTAATATTATTTTTTTATAAGCTGTAGACATAGTTTATGTAGGTACATATGATTTCTGCATTAGAATTGAGAATTCTGTATAGCAATATGTATTTCTGTAAACATTTTAATGATATGCAGTTTTTCGAGGTACTTCATTTTGTGCAGAATTAGCTAACAAATTTTGTTCGAGATGATTACTCTATATAGTATAGTTTCTTTATGATATTATTAAGAAGAGTTGTTAATAGAAACAAAAGTATAATGTTGAAGCTTTAATTTTTGTATATTACTTAAAAAAAATTTGGATAGGTTTTCAAGTTACAGGGGGTTACAGACAAAAGTTGTTTCACAAAATTAATTTTTTGACGACATCTATCTGTAGCTAAAATTGCATGCCTCTACTTCAAACTATGTAGAACTTTTGAAAAATTCTTATGAAAAATGTGGAGATCAAAAAGTTCGTTGCTCGAGAGCTACCCGAAGTTTTGGTCGATGAAGGGTTTGGTTTGATCTAGCTTGCTCATTTCAAGGTATTATAATCGAATGAGTAATTTTATAATACCTGATACTTATCGTACGGGTATAAAAGGGTAGCCAAACAAATAGAGATCGACAGGTTATGATAAAAGACTGTCCATTTTTTTTCCAAAGAATGCCTACTTTCTGCAAAATACTCAATCGTACTACTTTAATTCAAAACCAATTTCAGTAGCGCAGTAATAAGATACAATTCATAAAATTATTCCGCTGACAAATACTATTAAAAAATTTAACTGTATTTTACCATAGAAACATTTTTAAAATATTTCGGTTCTTATTTCGGCAGCACATGTACTAAAATTGGAACGATGCAGAGAAGATTAGCATGGCCCCTGCGCAAGAATGACAATAGTGGAGCGTTCCAGATTTTTAAAGAAACCATCATAACTGCATTATAATCCATAAAGAAAACAAATAGGAAAACAATAATATGCACTGACAGGTTTTAAACTAATACAGTGTCTTATTGAAAAAGAAAATCAGGAAGTGCTGACGTAGTGTCTGGTAAATAATTTATTTTATTACATAAAGGATTGGATGAATATGTAACTTTTCCCTCATTTAAATTAGAATTCTCCTAAATTCTTTTATTAATTTTAAAATATTCAAATTTTCTAAATAACATGATTGCTCCAATTATTCCAATTACAAAAATTATTATGTCAAACATATATGAGACATGTTTATGAAATTTTATTTCTTTAATTATATTTAGATTATTTTAATTTTCTAATACAATTTCATAAAATGTTATTTTATTCTTAAAATTATAAGTTTGATTTAATTAAAGGATAATATAATCTTTCTTAAAACATATATTTTAAATTTGAAATGATCCATTATATTTAATGTACAATTGTTAAAATGAATAAGAACATTATTTGATACAATTTTATTTCTATTTATGATTACATGATTGATTTACATGTAAACTATTAGCATTTTTGATTAGAATTGTTTCATTCTCAATTTTTACAATTTCTATTAATTTATTATTTATTAACTGACAATTATTTTTAAATATACAATGTTTACTTATTAATAAATTATTAAAGTTAATTCGTTTAAAGTTTTTAATTTTTCATATGTATAAGTTTTCTTATTATATGTAAATATGATTTCGTTAATAGAATCTTTTTGCTTATTTTGTTTATCGGCTATAGGAACTATTACTTCTAATGGATTTAACTTCTGATTTAACTTTTCTTGAAATTTTAATTGCCAGTAATAATGAACTTTCTTTAAGTTGAGCTAGATCTAATTTGGGGTATTGCAATTTGTAAAAGTCTATTTAATAATTTTTTATTTGTTCTTCTGTTAATATATTTGGGTGTATAATTCCGTGCCTAATAGAAGCTAAGTTATCTTGTATTGTATTCATTTTTTCTTTTATAAATTGAATTTTTAAAAGTAAATCTAAGTATAAATTTTGTTAAGTAAGAGAGTTTTCTAAAATGTTTATCTTATTTGAAAATGTTTATCTATTTTCCTATCATTTTCTATAATTGTTTTAATTTGATTTATTGTTCTATGAAATTAATTGTTAATTTTAATTTGATCGTTATGATTTGTAATTATTAAATGGTTATTTTGGTATATTAATTGTAAATGTTTTTCTATGTTTTGACGGTCTTTTTCGTCCATTGTTTCAAATAACCAATTAGACATAATATCGATGCCGTTTATTAAACCAGGTTTTAATCTTCTCATAGGTATAATGGTTTTTAATTTATTTGTAATTTTTGAGATTTCAATTTGTAAAACTTCTTTTTGTTTGGATTGTAGTATGTTTGTTTTATTTGAAATGTTGTCAAGTAAGTCCAAAATTTCGACTGGGTGAATAATATGTATGACTATATATCTGTTTGAGTAACTAAATCTTTTTTACCTAAATGGGTTTTTACAAATTCCGTATTTGAATTTATAATGATTATTTCTAGTGGTTTAGTGTTCCCGATCTGGATTATTATTGTCAGTATCGTCAATATAATGAGTGTCTGAAAATTTTAATGATCTTTTAATATTTGTCAAATGTAATTTACGTTATCTAATTTTAACTTTTTGTATTTAGGTTTGTAGGTAATTTTTTCCTCCTTTTAGATATAATTCTTTTAATTTCTTTTTATTAAAACACTTATGTTTTTTTTTAAATTTTATTTAATATATTTTTCTCGTTCTTAATTATCTTCTTTTTAATTTTTTTATTTGAACAATATTACATTTACATTTTTTTTTATACATATATAAATTTAATGATTTGATCGATCCGAGTGTCGGTTATGTACTGACTAAAAATTACTTTTTTGTTCTACATTATCATTTATATAAAGAACATATAATGTTTTTTTTTTCTTTAAAACTATAAGATTAACAGTATATTTTACAATATTTTTATTAATTTTAAAATTAAATTTAGAACAAAGCCAGACTAAATTTTATTTTGTGAACAAAATAAAATTTGTAACTACAGCTCGACTAACCTGACTTATAATCGACCCCGATTATGGGTTTTATTTTTATTTTTTTTTTATATTAATTAATAATATATATACACATTAAACACTTTCTTAAAGTGAGTTTATATAAAAAAAAAATCTTTAATAAACTTTTATTTTCACACTTAGAATTAAAACCTAAATGCAATGGTATTCAAACTGCTACTTTATGATAATGTTTAAATCTTCCGGTTGAGGTATATGTACCAAACTAATAAGCGTAATGAATTATAAGGCTTCATAATTGCTGGAGAACATACTCCTGAATATGGAACTCGTGACACTTGTCAGGAATGCCAGGAATATCAATTATTAAATATCTATCATTTCCTAAGATTTTGATTACCTTATAAGGACCTCGATATTTTGGTAATAATTTTTTATTGATACCAGCGGTCGTTACTTCATTTTTGATCATGACAAAGTCATCTACTCTATAGATTGTTGGATTTTTATGTCTCTCATCATAATACTCCTTGTTATAATTTTGGTTCCGAATTATGTTTTCTGAAGTTTTTCTGTTGCTATTAATAAATCATCTATGTAGATGAGCAATTTGTTTTCTGCGACTAACTTTTTAAAAATATTGTTAATATATCTCATAAAAACAGGAGAGGAATTTTTCGTTCCAAAAGGCATTTTTGGCCACTCAAATTGTTCCAAATTTGTAACAAAGGATGTATATTTTATTGATTTATTATAATCTCAGCTACATTTCATGATGAAAACCTGACTTTAAATCGAGCACCGTGAAGAAACGTTTACCGCGTAATCTGTCCAACAAATCCTCGATAAGTGGAAGAGGATAATTATCACGGGCCGTTAGTTTATTTAATACGCGGTAATCTACACATAATCGGATCTCATAATTTTTTTTCCGAACCAATAAAATCAGAGAAGCGTATGCAGAATCACTTTCGCGTATAATTTTCCGCTCTAACAGATCGTCAAGGATTTTTTCAACTCAATTTGATGGGAGTATGGTAGTCTACACGGTGTTCACGAAAATGATTCGTGTTTAATTAATTTTATATTTATTTCGATATTCGTATTTTTTCCGTTTAAATTAATATTGAAAAGTTTATTTAATTTTAACATTTCCGCTTCAGAAACTAATTTTGTAATCTTAAATCTAATATTATTAGAAACACTGGTATTTATATTTAAACACAAAGACGAAGCCTTATCACTCAAAACATATATACTCATTATTTTAGAAACATAAGAATCGTACTGACTCGTGATGAAGTACTGATGATGGTACTGATGAAGTGATTTAAAATATTACAAACTGATAATATTTATTAATTTTTCATTATAAAATGAAAAACTTATTAATATTTGGTGCCATTCAAATATACTCGTCCGGCTGAAATGTACAATATATTGTACACATCACTTCGATTCGGATTGTCCAAATATTGTACATTAATTTTTTATAATAAAAATTTTTTTTTTGTAGAAACAATCCTATATTTTATATTATTTTTACTTTTAAATTAAAAATTGCTATATAAACTATACAAAAAATTATTATTTTTAAACCTAAAGTTATTTTATTCATATAAAAATTGGAAAATTAAAAGTACATACTTAGCTTTAGTAAAGTACTCTATAAACCACTTTTAATAACCTAACTTAAAAACATTTAAAAAAGTCACATTTTGGCGTAAAAATATTTAAAATTGAAAAAAAACGGCCGATACAACATTACATAACGCGACGAATGTGTAAATCTTTACTTATGAGGCGACAATAATCTTTTAAACTTCATGTACAGTAATATATTGTACAAATTGAACCAAAGGGGGTTTATTTTTCATTCGTTATTCGTCCATTTCATTTTTTACTATTTCCATAAGAATACGTATAAATTTTTAAGAAAGCTTTACCACTATTTTAATTTCTTCTCTTTATGTCAGGGCTTGTGAAAACCATATGGTATTTTGTAGGTTATGATTATACTGCAATTTTGTATAAAAAAGTCAAATCTTTGTATGCTCTCTCCTCTCTCTGAAAAAGCTTTTTACAATATGAAATTATATAAGGTCGAGGAAGAATCAGTTGCCCTTGCCACCTCTTAAATAACCGTACGAAGCCGTTATTATGTTTATCACTCTGCTTATAATTATCATATCTTTAAGTTTTCGTTATTTAAAAATAATTTAGGTAAGATTTATAATTTCTGAAACTATGATTTATATATGATTCTTCCAAAACTTTTCCAGATATGATATAGTACCTTTTAATACTAAGCGGCAAATATATATACATATATATTAATTTATACTTACTTACTACAAAATAGTAAATAAATATTATTATGTATGTATGCATAATGTATTCATATAATAGTTATTATTATTATATATAGTCATACACATAGCAATATTTATTTAAAAATATTTCGTTAATAGAATAATTTCGTATAAGTACAATAAAATGCGCTTAATATAAGCCACTATACTCTTATTATTTATCATTCATTCATATACGATATGTAAATAAACATGATATATAGTATGTTTACGAGTGTCATATAAATATAAATTTTATAAGCGGCAGTTATATTTTTTATTTGTTTAAATTTTTTTGTACTATGCATCATCCTCAACAATTTTAAATTATCGAGTAAAAACAAAAACAAAAAATTCAAAAAATCGTTATAAAAATTTATAAGAAAAACTGGAAAAACCCAAGTTATACTTTCCTAAATTTTAAAGTAACCCTATATTATCATAAAGAAACTATGCTATATAGAGTAATCATCCCGAACAAAATTTGTTAGCTAATTCTGTAAAATGAAGTACCCCGAAAATCTGCATGTCAATATAATGTTTACAGAAATATATATTTCTATACAGAATTCTCAATTCTAATGCATAAACTATGTCTACCAGCTCATAAAAAATTAATATTGATATTGTTATGATCAGAATTCTATTTTTTAATATAATTTTTACTGACGTGTGAGTGTCTATAAGAATTTGAATAGAATCATTTTAATGAATTGAATCATTTTTCTGTATTTATACAATATATATTATATTCGACGAGGAAATTATGTATAATTATTAACATTTAAGATAGAGCGGTCGTTTATTTTTTGTTATTGTTTTTGTTATTTTATTTTTTATCTACATATTGAAATAATTCTTCTCATTATCTTTTCTTATAAATTTTTAAGCATGCATAAAAATAAAAAAAGAATAGGTACTTACATAATTACAATATTTTGTACAGTAATGGACTTGTGAGTTATAATTTTATTTATTTTACAAAATTTAAAATAAACTTAATATAAATAAGGTTTTTAATTATTTTGAAAGAAAATTTATTACTTAAATTGAGTTTCATTTTTTATTCGAATAAACAAGAAACTAATATGTATGTATATATATACATATGTGCAATTTAATAAAATTTCTAATGGTGTTTTAAAAAGCTAATTCAGTAAAAAAAAAATTATTTTTAATATTCGGTTAAAAGAATAAAATTGAAGTGGAATTAAATGAAGATTACATTGATAATTGATTGTCTTAACAGCAAAAAATTATATGATAAAAATCCATACTGTGCAGCTTTTCAACAAAATAATCAAATTTTTGATTGTCTAATACAAATGAAAAATTATTTTCAAAATATAAAGCCAATGAGAACTAAAAAAATTTAGTGTATTGATGGTATGGTTCAAACACTAGAAGGCATTATAGAGTTAGTTGAAATATATTTTCATCTTATGATACAAAAGAGTGTTCTTACTTGCTGTTGTCTCGACTTAATCAAGATGCATTAAAAAATTTGTTTTCTTTAATTTGTTATACAAACGGTTGTAACAATAATCCACCGGTCGATGAATTTAGTAACGTTTTAGCAAAAATGATGTCTGTAAAATTAATTAATTATAAAATTAAACACTCGAATTGTGAGGAAAATGTGAGGTTGAGTTTAAAGAAAAAGTTGATGATAATATTACCAACATTGTCATCAATTATTTAGAGGAAAATTTAAAAGAAAATGAAACGGAAAAAAAAGATGTTGTTTTGAGTAATGCTGAAAGGTATATATGTAGTTATATCATTTTTAAAATTATGAAAAAAATTTCTTTTTTTATTTATATTTAAAGGCTCTCGATAACCCGTTATTACTTGATTCGCAACAATTTATTTATCAAAAAAAGAATGAAAACTATTCATTTAAAAGCTCCTACAGAAAAAATTTTCGAAATTTCATATCCATCTATTTGACCAGTGCTTTTCTCAAAATTTCCATAAAAAAAATTTAAAAAAAATATTTTATATTGTTGCTTGGAAGCCCCCAAAAAGTTTCCTAAATATGGTTCAAAGACGATGAAATATGCTTCACGCATAAATCCAAATTTTTAGAATTATTAATTGATCTTCTATTAAAAAAAGAAACAAAATGGTTAAAGGAAAAGTTAATAACTAATGAAAATCAAAGTAAAAATAAAAGAAAACTTAAAATTATCCAAAATTAATTATATTCTCTTATAAAAAAATTTTGTTTCACTATGGTTGTAATCTTTTAGTAATAAAATATTTTCATAAACTTTTTTTTGTTTTAATTTTTGAATATAATGATTTAACATTTTCTTTTTTTTCATAGACATTATTGTTCAACTGAAACTAGTTCTGGTGCAATAAAATGAGATTATTAATTTGAGTTTAAAATTAATTTTATCACATTATATTTTTTTTTCATATGTTCTTAATTACATTGTTATATTTTATTATGTTTTTATAAATACGAGTACTTGTTTTGTTTTATTTTTTTTTAAAAAAATGTTTTATTTTATATTAAAAGAATGTATGTACCTATACCTACATATGTATTTTTGAATTATGAATTTTTATTATTTTCTTATTATACACTACACCTAAAGTATAGGGTATATTACATGTATATGTATTCTGAATCAGGATCACCTCCTGAGTCGATAGCAATGTCCGTCGTCCGTCCGTACGCACGATAACTCAAAAAGTAATGATGTTATATTGATGAAATTTATACTCTAGGTTAACAATGACTAAAGTAAGGCGGGGATTACAAATGGGCGAAATCGGACCATGGGTTCGGCTACCTCCCATACAACTGCCAAAACCGAATACGCATATCCTCGAAATTAATAAAGATAGAAACTTAAAATTTTGTACGAGGATGTGTTTTCCTGAATCCCTGATATCACTAAAATTTAAGATGAATTGGAGTGGGTGTTCGAGTACCTCCCATACAACTCCCAAAACTGAACAAGCATATCTTCGAAATTAATAAAGATAGAAACTGCAAATTTGATACGAGGGTGTTGTTTTTTGAATTCCTGATTTGCTAAAAATGTCAGATAAATTGGAATGGTTGTTCGGGTATCTCCCACACAACTCCCAAAACCGAACAAGCATATCTTCGAAATTAATAAAGATAGAAACTGTAAATTTGTTGCGAAGATGCTGTTTTCTAAATCCCTGATTTGCTTAAAATTTGAGATGAATTGGAGTGGTTGTTCGAGTACCTCCCATACAACTCCCAAAACCGAACAAGCATATCTTCGAAATTAATAAATATAAAACCTTGAAATTTGATATAAGAGTGTTCTACTCTGTTCTGATGATGTCTCTCAAATTTGAGATGAATTGGGGTGGTGGTCCGGGTGCCTTCACACACTTCCCAAGACCTAACAAGCGCAACTTTGAATTTAATAAAGATAGAAACCTGAAATTTTGTATAAAGGTTGTAAAGGCATTTATTTTTTTAACTTATATTAAAAACCTAACTAACATAACTTATGGATTTTTAATTTAATTTGAATTTTTTAGGTGTAGGGTATAAATATAGGAGCCTCGGTGGCCTAGTGGGTAAGAGCGTATAAAATACGTTGTAAACATCAAGGGAGTGTGGGTTCGAGTCCCACACACGTCGTAAGAGTTATTCCCCATTACGACATTTACAGCCACGCCTGAATAGGAAAGGCTGTTTAATTTCCTGTCCACATTTATGTGGCAGAGAAATGCAATAAATAAGTCGGTTACATCGACTATTGTTACATTTACTTGTTTTATTTAATAAAAAGAGGGTTTTTTATGCCAATTGGAAAATTAATCTAATGTAATATTTTAATACTTATAATATGTAAAAAAATTTTCCAGCTGGCTTTTTCCCTTCTAAAATGAATTTTATTCTTTTCTTTCTTATTAACAAACTTTTTTTGTCAAATTGTTTTGGCTTTTATTACTACTTATGAATATTTTAATTGTGAATGAATATGCATAGGCAAAAAAAGTGTAGGTACTCGCAGAAAAGATTAAACTACATTTGAAAAGTCTTCATGATATTGTTAATATTGGCTCTTGTGTTACTTAATATTATTTGTCTTACAAAATTATGTAAAATATTATAAATATTTTGATTTTTTTTGTTAATTATCAATGTAATTTTCATTTAATTCCACTTGAATTTTATTCTTTTAACCGAATATTAAAAATAATTTTTTTTTTACTGAATTAGCTTTTTAAAAAACCATTAGAAATTTTATTAAATTGCACATATGAATGTGCATATATACATACATATTAGTTTAATACATACATATAACGAATTTTCTTTCAAAATAATTAAAAACCTTATTTATATTAAGTTTATTTTTAATTTTGTAAAACAAATAAAATTATAACTAGTTTGTCTGTCGCCTAAACATTTAACAATTCTTACAAGTCCATTACTATACAAAATATTGTAATTATGTAAGTACCTATTCTTTTATTTTTTTTTTTTTTTCCACACATCTGTAAAAATTACATTAAAAAAAAATAGAATTCTGATGATAACAATATTAATATTATTTTTTTATAAGCTGTAGACATAGTTTATGTAGGTACATATGATTTCTGCATTAGAATTGAGAATTCTGTATAGCAATATGTATTTCTGTAAACATTTTAATGATATGCAGTTTTTCGAGGTACTTCATTTTGTGCAGAATTAGCTAACAAATTTTGTTCGGGATGATTACTCTATATAGTATAGTTTCTTTATGATATTATTAAGAAGAGTTGTTAATAGAAACAAAAGTATAATGTTGAAGCTTTAATTTTTGTATAGTACTTAAAAAAAATTTGAATAGGTTTTCAAGTTACAGTGGTTTACAAACAAAAGTTGTTTCACAAAATTAATTTTTTTACGACATCTATCTGTAGCTAAAATTGCATGCCTCTACTTCAAACTATGTAGAACTTTTGAAAAATTCTTATGAAAAATGTGGAGATCAAAAAGTTCGTTGCTCGAGAGCTACCCGAAGTTTTGGTCGATGAAGGGTTTGGTTTGATCTAGCTTGCTCATTTCAAGGTATTATAATCGAGTGAGTAATTTTATTATACCCGATACTTATCGTACGGGTATAAAAGGGTAGCCAAACAAATAGAGATCGACAGGTTATGATAAAAGACTGTCCATTTTTTTTCCAAAGAATGCCTACTTTCTGCAAAATACTCAATCGTACTACTTTAATTCAAAACCAATTTCAGTAGCGCAGTAATAAGATACAATTCATAAAATTATTCCGCTGACAAATACTATTAAAAAATTTAACTGTATTTTACCATAGAAACATTTTTAAAATATTTCGGTTCTTATTTCGGCAGCACATGTACTAAAATTGGAACGACGCAGA
This sequence comes from Poecilobothrus nobilitatus, assembly GCA_947095535.1. Taxonomy (NCBI): domain Eukaryota; kingdom Metazoa; phylum Arthropoda; class Insecta; order Diptera; family Dolichopodidae; genus Poecilobothrus; species Poecilobothrus nobilitatus. The sequence continues at coordinate 248,586,278 of OX352772.1, forward strand.
GAAGATTAGCATGGCCCCTGCGCAAGAATGACAATAGTGGAGCGTTCCAGATTTTTAAAGAAACCATCATAACTGCATTATAATCCATAAAGAAAACAAATAGGAAAACAATAATATGCACTGACAGGTTTTAAACTAATACAGTGTCTTATTGAAAAAGAAAATCAGGAAGTGCTGACGTAGTGTCTGGTAAATAATTTATTTTATTACATAAAGGATTGGGTGAATATGTAACTTTTCCCTCATTTAAATTAGAATTCTCCTAAATTCTTTTATTAATTTTAAAATATTCAAATTTTCTAAATAACATGATTGCTCCAATTATTCCAATTACAAAAATTATTATGTCAAACATATATGAGACATGTTTATGAAATTTTATTTCTTTAATTATATTTAGATTATTTTAATTTTCTAATACAATTTCATAAAATGTTATTTTATTCTTAAAATTATAAGTTTGATTTAATTAAAGGATAATATAATCTTTCTTAAAACATATATTTTAAATTTGAAATGATCCATTATATTTAATGTACAATTGTTAAAATGAATAAGAACATTATTTGATACAATTTTATTTCTATTTATGATTACATGATTGATTTACATGTAAACTATTAGCATTTTTGATTAGAATTGTTTCATTCTCAATTTTTACAATTTCTATTAATTTATTATTTATTAACTGACAATTATTTTTAAATATACAATGTTTACTTATTAATAAATTATTAAAGTTAATTCGTTTAAAGTTTTTAATTTTTCATATGTATAAGTTTTCTTATTATATGTAAATATGATTTCGTTAATAGAATCTTTTTGCTTATTTTGTTTATCGGCTATAGGAACTATTACTTCTAATGGATTTAACTTCTGATTTAACTTTTCTTGAAATTTTAATTGCCAGTAATAATGAACTTTCTTTAAGTTGAGCTAGATCTAATTTGGGGTATTGCAATTTGTAAAAGTCTATTTAATAATTTTTTATTTGTTCTTCTGTTAATATATTTGGGTGTATAATTCCGTGCCTAATAGAAGCTAAGTTATCTTGTATTGTATTCATTTTTTCTTTTATAAATTGAATTTTTAAAAGTAAATCTAAGTATAAATTTTGTTAAGTAAGAGAGTTTTCTAAAATGTTTATCTTATTTGAAAATGTTTATCTATTTTCCTATCATTTTCTATAATTGTTTTAATTTGATTTATTGTTCTATGAAATTAATTGTTAATTTTAATTTGATCGTTATGATTTGTAATTATTAAATGGTTATTTTGGTATATTAATTGTAAATGTTTTTCTATGTTTTGACGGTCTTTTTCGTCCATTGTTTCAAATAACCAATTAGACATAATATCGATGCCGTTTATTAAACCAGGTTTTAATCTTCTCATAGGTATAATGGTTTTTAATTTATTTGTAATTTTTGAGATTTCAATTTGTAAAACTTCTTTTTGTTTGGATTGTAGTATGTTTGTTTTATTTGAAATGTTGTCAAGTAAGTCCAAAATTTCGACTGGGTGAATAATATGTATGACTATATATCTGTTTGAGTAACTAAATCTTTTTTACCTAAATGGGTTTTTACAAATCCCGTATTTGAATTTATAATGATTATTTCTAGTGGTTTAGTGTTCCCGATCTGGATTATTATTGTCAGTATCGTCAATATAATGAGTGTCTGAAAATTTTAATGATCTTTTAATATTTGTCAAATGTAATTTACGTTATCTAATTTTAACTTTTTGTACTGACTAAAAATTACTTTTTTGTTCTACATTATCATTTATATAAAGAACATATAATGTTTTTTTTTTCTTTAAAACTATAAGATTAACAGAATATTTTACAATAATTTTATTAATTTTAAAATTAAATTTAGAATAGAGCCGGACTAAATTTTATTTTGTGAACAATCAAATTTGAGCCTACAGGTTGTTCTTTATGCCTCCTAACTGCTTTCTAAGTTTTAACAAAATCGGTCGATCTAGTTTCATAATAATTTTCACGTTTTTTGTTAACTTTCTCTATTTTGTTTAATTTAATTGTGTTTTTGATTTTTTCAAAGTCTGAAGTACGACTTTGTACGTTTAATAGCTCTTTGAATTATTTGTTTACACGATATGTTATTTTCGGGTTGTTTTAAAATTCAAAATTTTTCCGCTAAAGAGTTATGAAAACGTTCGATATCACCGTTCCCTGTGTGACTGTTCGGTTTAGTCAAGTGTAATGTTACATTCTCCTGTTGTAGAAAGATTTTTATGTGTATGGCTTTGAATTCATTGTCCGCTATAATTTTCTTAGGTTTACCTAAGTTTTCGAAATGTATCTCTATGTTTTCAATAATAGTTAATTGATTTCTGTCTGATAAATAATATGCAGAACCGATTTTTGAAAATTTGTCAATTACTGTTAAAAATGAACATTTCATAATGACGTAAGTATCAATGTGAATAATTTGATTTATATCACTGGGTATTTCTGTGAGATTATATTTAGTTTTAATAGATTTTCTGTCGTATTTAACCCTCTGACAGATATCACATTGATTTATAACTATTTGAATTATTTCTAACGGTTTTGTGTAGTATATTACATTTTTTAACTGATTATAGGTTTTCTGTACACCAGAATGAAAAATTTCTTTGACGTGATAAAATGAAATTTGTTTAACCGCTTCTTCTTCGGTTTTCAATTCTTGCTCTCTAAACAAACATTTAATAAATTTGATATTTCTATCGTTTGATAATAGTTCCATAAGTTTATTTTGTATAATATTATATTTATGGTCTGGTAATTCTGAATATATGCCAGTTATACCTTTTTAATACATCTTCTTAAAATATCATTTACATTGTTGAAATCGTATTCAGCTATATATATTATTCTTCTACCTAGAATATTTTCCATTTCCAAAATTTTATTATTTGTGAGAATAATTTGTGTTTTATACACATTAACTATTCCCTCTTTAATGCCAATGTGATCTAGTAATTCTTCTTTTGCAGAATGTGCTGTTGACGTTATCTTCAACATTGAATATGTTTTGGGATTCAATGGATTCTTTATCATGTTCTCCCTCATTTACTTTTTTCCCGTATTTTCAATTCTACTTAAAAAGTCTGCGACGCGATTTTCTCTTCCTTTAACATATTCAGTTTCGAATTGATATTCAAATTTTATTAAACACCTTTCATATCTAGGTGATAAATCTTTTCCTTTGTATTTGGAATGCAAATATTTTATAGGTTAGTGATCGATCATTATTTTAAATTTGTTACCATAAAGGTACGGTCAAAAGTAGTTCACAGACCACGTGATCCCGAGAAATTCTTTGTCTGTCGCGGAATAACTTCGTTCGTTATTGTTTAAAGTTCGTGAAGCGGAACAGACTGGGTGTCCTTCTAGTGATAGGACCGCATCGATTGCGTAATTTGATGCATTAGTTGTTAGAACGAAAGGTTTTTCAAAATTTTAATATTTTAATACTGGTTGGCTTATTATAAGAGATTTTAATTTCTCAAATGCCGTAATATAGTTAAGATCGTTAATGTTAATTTTAGTATTTTTTTTTTCCAATATTTTGTGAAAGGTTGTGCAATTTTTCCGATAGTAACAAGATAAACCAATTTCCGATTGTAACAAGATAAACCAATTTCCGATAGTAACCAGTTAACTCTAACAAACTTTTAATTTGTTTTTCTGTTTTTGGTAAAGTTAAATCTTCTGTAGTTTTAGTTTTATTTGGGTTAGGTTTTATTCTGTCTTTAGTTAATATGTATCCTAAATTTTCTGTCTCTTTTTTCATTACTAACTTTAAAGATGCTATGAATTGCACTAATATGTTCTTTAAGTGAGGTACTGAATATAAGAATATCGTCCAAATATACTACACACACCTTGTTAGTATAGTCTCCTAAAATGTCCTTCATGGGTCGTTGGAATGTCGCCCGGACATTCTTAATTCCGAGAGGTATTCTGTTAAATTCATATAACCCATGTGGTGTTACAAATGCTGTCTTTTGTTTGTCTTCCTCTTTAATAGATATCCGGAACCCTTTGCCGGATCTAATGTTGCAAAGTACTGCGAGTTACCTAATTTAGCTAATATTGACTCAATGTTCGGTAACGGAAATTTATCGTCAATGTCAATTCGTTTAGCCTGCTATAGTCTATCACAATCCTAAATTTCTTTTCTCCTGAGTTGTCTGATTTTTTGGGTACTACTATTAAGGGACTGGAATACCGAGAATTACTTTTTCTAATAATTCCTTGGCTTTCCATTTCTGCTATTTGTTTTCTCACCTCTTCTCCTTGCTTTGGTAGATACCTATACAGTTTTGAGTTTATAGATTGGTCAGTTGTGGTTACTATTTCTTGTTTATTTTGTATTTTGTATTCGTATTTATTACACTATTAGTTGTTAATGCTAACTATTTAACATCTTTTTAAATTATATTAAAATTTGATAAGCAATTTACAATTTTACAAAATTTATAAAATTTTATTTCTTTTATTTCATAAAAATTTATGAATATATTAATTATCCATGGACTATCTATTTAAATTTCATTTGAAATTATTATTGTTTTAATTGATATTTTAAATTTCTGCAAATGGTTAATATTTTTTACTTCTAATGGCAATTGATTGAAGAGTTGCAATCCTTTATACATTAAATTGTTTTATCCACGAGTAGTTCTGTAGAATGGAAGTCTGAAATCACTAACGTTTCTTAAACTATATGACTTCCTCCAACAAAGTTAAGAGTAATACCTAGGTATGCAGGATGTATGTTGTTTTTTATCTTAAATACGAAAATCAATATATTAAATTTAAATAGCTGCATCACATTTAGCCATTTTAATATTGACAATATCTTTGAATTTCTAGTGAATCTATTACATTTCAGTACGATGTAGATTCAGTACTTTGTAGATCTAGAAAAACTGCTACAATGACTTTTGATAACAATGACGAAATTGTATCCGATCCCAAAGAAAAAGCAGATTTATTTGCCAAAAATTTCGCCTCCAACTCAACATTGCTCCAGTCAACACAAAGACCATGCATTCTTCCCGAGGTTAACTGCTGCTTAGGTAGAATTTCTTTCAGAACTCGTGCAGTTCTTAAAGTTCTTAAAAAATTGGATACAAAAAAGTCAGCCGGTCCGGATGGCATTACTGCAATAGTTTTAAAAAATACTTTCTACTATTCGAACCCAGATTGCGCGAACCCATTGCGCAATCTCTTCCATTTATCCCTCTCTTCGGGTAGATATCCTACCCAGTGGAAGATAGCACACATACATCCCATCCCCAAAAAGGAAGACATACATCCCATCCCATCCCATCCCCAAAAAGGGAGGAAAAAGCGATCCCTCAAACTACCGCCCTATTGCTATCATTTCGGTCCTCTCCAAAATAATGGAAAATTTAATAAATAGAAAGCTTCTGAAATATCTACATAACAAAGGAAGGATTAACCCATGATCGTCAATATGGGTTCCAAACCTATCGGTCAACAGGTGATTTCATGACACGCCTCTGTGAAAGGCTCAACATCAGCCTCCACCATTCGGCGGAGTCCGATGTTGTCGCTTTGGATATTTCTAAAGCTTTTGACCGAGTTTGGCATGATGCTTTAATTGCTAAATGCAAAGCAATGGGGCTCGGTGGTGTATTTGTAAAATGGATTGGAGATTTTCTTTCGAATCGTTCGATTCGTGCCCTGGTCGATGGTTATTCTTCAGACCAATTCAAAATTAATGCTGGTGTCCCACAAGGATCTGTTCTCTCTACGACAGTTTCGATAAAGTGCAAAATAGAGCAATTCGTGTAATAAATGATCCCAATGTCACCTCTACGCTCTCTCCACTTGGTCTACGGCGCCTAACAGGAACATTTACCCTGTTTTATAGATACCTTATAGGGTTGAGTTCTTGCTCTAACGAGATTAAAAGTTTGATGCCTCTTCTCAAAGCATTCCAAAGAGAAACAAGGAAAGCCTCTGCTGCCCATCCCTATGTAGTTCAAATTCTCAGATGGCATAATTCGGTTTATGGAAATTCGTTTGTAGTATGAACATCGCGAATGTGAAACCATCTTCCACCTCATGTGTTCCCCAGAATTAGTGATGATTACATTTACAACATGCAAAGATTCAAGATGAATATTAACAACTTTGTTCATAATAAACCTGCCATTTTGAAATTTATTTTCATTCCTTAACTCAAATTCCTATGACCAGGCAGTACAGTAGTACTAAAGGTCGTATAACCTATTGTTTTGTCAAAAAAGGGAGATGGTTTAATGGGTTAAAGTCCCACACACTCATAGAGGAATCGTGCTCGTTTTCACACCTGTATAGTGTCTTTCGATGATACCCACCTACCCTCGCAAAAAAAAAAATATTATTTATATCTAAGTGATATCTAAGTTGATTATACACTATTCTTTCAAAAATCTTCTCGCATAATAAAAGCATATTTACTGATCTAAAGACAACCGATTCTTTTGCATTTTTTACTCTAGGTACTGGTGTCACTATAGTTTCTTTCCAACTTTCCTGAAATATCCCTTCAAACATAGATTTATTTATAATTTTTCTCAGTTTTGGAAAAAAAGTTGGTTTGCAATCTAAAATAATCGACTTATTTATTTCTATGTAATCATTTTCATTATTTAAATCTTTTAACGCTATTTCTAATGTTTCATCATTTATTAATGCAAACTCAAAGTTTGTTTCTATTTGACGTATATTGTCTTCGTATTGAATATTTTTTATGCTATTACTTATATCTACTATACTTTTAACAAAGAAAAAATTTAATTCTTTAGTTATTTCTAATTTGACAACTAATACATTATTATTACTTACTATTTGTTCTATTTCATTTTCTTTTTTTTTTAATACATACATCTTTAAAGTTTTCCACATATCATATTGATTACACATGTTTTCTAGAATTTTTTGTTCAGTATATTTATTTTTTTTTTAATTACATTTGTATTCTAACTCATGGCGCAGTGGTTAAGTCGCCAACCTTTCAATCGAAGGGTCTTGGATTCAAACCCCGGTCAGGTCACAAATAAAAAATATATAGTACTTTTATATCGTAATAACGTATATCGTATAATTAATAGTAGTAATAATAATAATAACAATAATATTAATAATAATAATAATAGTAATAATAATAATAATAATAGTAATAATAATAATAACAATAATAAAAACAATAGCTGCTAC
>OX352772.1:248598529-248607846 GCA_947095535.1 Poecilobothrus nobilitatus
ATTATCATTATCATTATCATTATCATTATCATTATCATTATCATTATCATTATCATTATCATTATCATTATCATTATCATTATCATTATCATTATCATTATCATTATCATTATCATTATCATTATCATTATCATTATCATTATCATTATCATTATCATTATCATTATCATTATCATTATCATTTCATTATCATTATCATTATCATTATCATTATCATTATCATTATCATATCATTACATTATCATTATCATTATCATTATCATTATCATTATCATTATCATTATCATTATCATTATCATTATCATTATCATTATCATTATCATTATCATTATCATTATCATTATCATTATCATTATCATTATCATTATCATTATCATTATCATTATCATTATCATTATCATTATCATTATCATTATCATTATCATTATCATTATCATTATCATTATCATTATCATTATCATTATCATTATCATTATCATTATCATTATCATTATCATTATCATTATCATTATCATTATCATTATCATTATCATTATCAATTATCATTATCATTATCATTATCATTATCATTATCATTATCATTATCATTATCATTATCATTATCATTATCATTATCATTATCATTATCATTATCATTATCATTATCATTATCATTATCATTATCATTATCATTATCATTACTCATTATCATTATCATTATCATTATCATTATCATTATCATTATCATTATCATTATCATTATCATTATCATTATCATTATCATTATCATTATCATTATCATTATCATTATCATTATCATTATCATTATCATTATCATTATCATTATCATTATCATTATCATTATCATTATCATTATCATTATCATTATCATTATCATTATCATTATCATTATCATTATCATTATCATTATCATTATCATTATCATTATCATTATCATTATCATTATCATTATCATTATCATTATCATTATCATTATCATTATCATTATCATTATCATTATCATTATCATTATCATTATCATTATCATTATCATTATCATTATCATTATCATTATCATTATCATTATCATTATCATTATCATTTATCATATCATTATCATTATCATTATCATTATCATTATCATTATCATTATCATTTATCATTATCATTATCATTATCATTATCATTATCAATATCATTATCATTATCATTATCATTATCATTATCATTATCATTATCATTATCATTATCATTATCATTACATTATCATTATCATTATCATTATCATTATCATTATCATTATCATTATCATTATCATTATCATTACATTATCATTATCATTATCATTATCATTATCATTATCATTATCATTATCATTATCATTATCATTATCATTATCATTATCATTATCATTATCATTATCATTATCATTATCATTATCATTATCATTATCATTATCATTATCATTATCATTATCATTATCATTATCATTATCATTATCATTATCATTATCATTATCATTATCATTATCATTATCATTATCATTATCATTATCATTATCATTATCATTATCATTATCATTATCATTATCATTATCATTATCATTATCATTATCATTATCATTATCATTATCATTATCATTATCATTATCATTATCATTATCATATCATTATCATTATCATTATCATTATCATTATCATTATCATTATCATTATCATTATCATTATCATTATCATTATCATATCATTATCATTATCATTATCATTATCATTATCATTATCATTATCATTATCATTATCATTATCATTATCATTATCATTATCATTATCATTATCATTATCATTATCATATCATTATCATTATCATATCATTATCATTATCATTATCATTATCATTATCATTATCATTATCATTATCATTATCATTATCATTATCATTATCATTATCATTATCATTATCATTATCATTATCATTATCATTATCATTATCATTATCATTATCATTATCATTATCATTATCATTATCATATCATTATCATTATCATTATCATTATCATTATCATTATCATTATCATTATCATTATCATTATCATTATCATTATCATTATCATTATCATTATCATTATCATTATCATTATCATTATATCATTATCATTATCATTATCATTATCATTATCATTATCATATCATTATCATTATCATTATCATTATCATTATCATTATCATTATCATTATCATTATCATTATCATTATCATTATCATTATCATTATCATTATCATTATCATTATCATTATCATTATCATTATCATTATCATTATCATTATCATTATCATTATCATTATCATTATCATTATCATTATCATTATCATTATCATTATCATTATCATTATCATTATCATTATTCATTATCATTATCATTATCATTATCATTATCATTATCATTATCATTATCATTATCATTATCATTATCATTATCATTATCATTATCATTATCATTATCATTATCATTATCATTATCATTATCATTATCATTATCATTATCATTATCATTATCATTATCATTATCATTATCATTATCATTATCATTATCATTATCATTATCATTATCATTATCATTATCATTATCATTATCATTATCATTATCATTATCATTATCATTATCATTATCATTATCATATCATTATCATTATCATTATCATTATCATTATCATTATCATTATCATTATCATTATCATATCATTATCATTATCATTATCATTATCATTATCATTATCATTATCATTATCATTATCATTATCATTATCATTATCATTATCATTATCATTATCATTATCATTATCATTATCATTATCATTATCATTATCATTATCATTATCATTATCATTATCTTATCATTATCATTATCATTATCATTATCATTATCATTATCATTATCATTATCATTATCATTATCATTATCATTATCATTATCATTATCATTATCATTATCATTATCATTATCATTATCATTATCATTATCATTATCATTATTCATTATCATTATCATTATCATTATCATTATCATTATCATTATCATTATCATTATCATTATCATTATCATTATCATTATCATTATCATTATCATTATCATTATCATTATCATTATCATTATCATTATCATTATCATTATCATATCATTATCATTATCATTATCATTATCATTATCATTATCATTATCATTATCATTATCATATCTTATCATTATCATTATCATTATCATTATCATTATCATTATCATTATCATTATCATTTCATATCATTATCATTATCATTATCATTATCAATATCATTATCATTATCATTATCATTATCATTATCATTATCATTATCATTATCATTATCATTATCATTATCATTATCATTATCATTATCATTATCATTATCATTATCATTATCATTATCATTATCATTATCATTATCATTATCATTATCAATTATCATTATCATTATCATTATCATTATCATTATCATTATCATTATCATTATCATTATCATTATCATTATCATTATCATTATCATTATCATTATCATTATCTTTATCATTATCATTATCATTATCATTATCATTATCATTATCATTATCATTATCATTATCATTATCATTATCATTATCATTATCATTATCATTATCATATCATTATCATTATCATTATCATTATCATTATCATTATCATTATCATTATCATTATCATTATCATTATCATTATCATTATCATTATCATTATCATTATCATTATCATTATCATTATCATTATCATTATCATAATCATTATCATTATCATTCTCATTATCAATATCATTATCATTATCATTATCATTACATTATCATTATCATTCTCATTATCCATTATCATTATCATTATCATTATCATTATCATTATCATTATCATTATCATTATCATTATCATTATCATTATCATTATCATTATCATTATCATTATCATTATCATTATCATTATCATTATCATTATCATTATCATTATCATTATCATTATCATTATCATTATCATTATCATTATCATTATCATTATCATTATCATTATCATTATCATTATCATTATCATTATCATTATCATTATCATTATCATATCATTATCATTATCATTATCATTATCATTATCATTATCATTATCATTATCATTATCATTATCATTATCATTATCATTATCATTATCATTATCATTATCATTATCATTATTCATTATCATTATCATTATCATTATCATTATCATTATCATTATCATTATCATTATCATTATCATTATCATTATCATTATCATTATCATTATCATTATCATAACATTATCATTATCATATCATTATCATTATCATTATCATTTCATTATCATTATCATTATCATTATCATTATCATTATCATTATCATTATCATTATCATTATCATTATCATTATCATTATCATTATCATTATCATTATCATTATCATTATCATTATCATTATCATTATCATTATCATTATCATTATCATTATCATTATCATTATCATTATCATTATCATTATCATTATCATTATCATTATCATTATCATTATCATTTATCATTATCATTATCATTATCATTATCATTATCATTATCATTATCATTATCATTATCATTATCATTATCATTATCATTATCATTATCATTATCATTATCATTATCATTATCATTATCATTATCATTATCATTATCATTATCATTATCATTATCATTATCATTATCATTATCATTTCATTATCATTATCATTTATCATTATCATTATCATTATCATTATCATTATCATTATCATTATCTTCATTATCATTATCATATCATTATCATTATCATTATCATTATCATTATCATTATCATTATCATTATCATTACATTATCATTATCATTATCATTATCATTATCATTTATCATTATCATTATCATTATCATTATCATTATCATTATCATTATCATTATCATTATCATTATCATTATCATTATCATTATCAATTATCATTATCATTATCTTATCATTATCATTATCATTATCATTATCATTATCATTATCATTATCATTATCATTATCATTATCATTATCATTATCATTTATCATTATCATTATCATTATCATTATCATTATCATTATCATTATCATTATCATTATCATTATCATTATCATTATCATTATCATTATCATTATCATTATCATTATCATTATCATTATCATTATCATTATCATTATCATTATCATTATCATTTCATTATCATTATCATTATCATTATCATTATCATTATCATTATTCATTATCATTATCATATCATTATCATTATCATTTATCATTATCATTATCATTATCATTATCATTATCATTATCATATCATTATCATTATCATTATCATTATCATTATCATTATCATTATCATTATCATTATCATATCATTTCATTATCATTATCATTATCATTATTATTATATTATATTATTATTATTATTATTATTCTTATTATTATTATTATTGCTGTTATTATTATTATTATTATTGTTATTATTATTATTACTATTTTTATATTATTATTATTATTATTATTTATTATTATTATTATTATTATTATTATTATTTGTTGAAGATTTTTCTATGGCAACATTAATTTAATTGACATATAAATATAACATTTTAAAAATGTTATATATAAAAATTATTTTTTCATTCTATATTCAAACGTCCTATACTAAACTACTTTTACTTGAATTATAAAAACAAATCGTTTTTCTTATTTAACATAAATTATGGACCCAGCCCCGGTTATAGATAAATAAAATATAATTAAAAAATTTTTTATGAGATTATAATAAAGTTGAAAATGAGTTCTTCAAATATGCAGATAGAAAAACTGAATGACAGCAATTATGATGTTTAGAAAGTACAAATGAAAACTATACTTATCCAAATGGAACTTTGGGTTATGTTTCTGGACCATTCCAGAAATCGGAAATTGAGAGTAGAAATGAGGCAGCTGGTAGCATCATGAATCAAAGAATATAGAATAGGAACAGAAGCAATGGAAAAAAAGATGAAAAAGCATTGGCTGTTATTATCCTAAACCTAAAATCCAGCCAAATTTTAAACATAAAAAATTGCAAAACGTCACAAGAAGCTTGGGGCCAACCGCAACAACTTCATCAATCAAGTGGACCAATAAGAAAGGTAAATTTATTCAAGGAACTTTTTCGTTTAAAATTAGGAGAAAATGATCCCCATTATTGAGTATTTAAACAAATTTTTCGACATTACCGAAACAATATCTGAGGTCAATATAAAAATTCAAGAGGAAAAAGATGAAGTCTTACAAACATTTAAAATTTTCAAATCATGGTTGAGAATCCCTCAAAGAAAAAAATTTAAATTTTAAGTTTCAGGACAATGGCTTAGAATATTCCAAATAAAAATTTTCAAAATTATTTAGAAGAAAAAGGAATTATACGACAATTTTCAGTGATTACACATCAACAAAATGGTTGTGGCAGAACGGGAAAACTGCACCATTGTTGAAATGGCTCGATGTATGCTTCTTAGTAATGAAAAATTGTCAGAATCGCTTTGGGCAGAAGCTGTAAATAGGGCAGTATATATACAAAATCGGTCACCAGCAAAGTTATTGTCAGAAAAAACACCGTATGAAGTCTGGTTTGAACATCAAATAGAAAAATATGTAAGAGTCGAGATATATGATTTTTAGAAAAAAATAATAGTTCCAGTTTAACTGAAAATAATAATATAAATATATTTCCGAACAAAAAACTTGAAAGATTTGAATTAAATACAACTAATGAAAATGAGTAATTTGATTCGGAATCTGAAAATAGCTATAGTACCGAAAGTGAATGTACTGATAAAGGACACATTCATAATGGTGAAAATAAAAATGATGAAATAAATAATAAATAATTTAATTAAAAATGATGAATATAGTGATATTGTAAAAAATAATGCAGAATGCAAAAATAAAAAATTGAATAACAATACTGAATATAAAAATATCAATGAAAATATAGAAAATAAATATGAAGATATAATTAGAACAAATAGAAGAAGTAGAAGCACTGATGATGATGTTGAAGATGAAAGCTGCAATATAGAAAACGACAAAATAAGGGTGGCAGGCCAAAAATATTGAGGACAGGAAAACCAGGTCGTCCTAAAATAATTAAACATTAAACCTAATTAAATCCAATGAACTTCAACAAAATCCGTTAATAGTATCTGAAGCGTTATGCAGAAAAATAAAGATAGATGGATTGAAGCAATGAAAAAAGAATATAAAATTTAATCAAAAACGAAACGTGGGAATTAACAAAACTACCAAAAAAATAGAAGACCGATCCCATGCAAATGGATATTTAATATAAAAAGAAATAAAGCAGGAGAAATTGACCGATATAAAGCTCGACTAGTAGCCAAAGGTTGTAACAAAAAATACGGAGTGGATTACAAGGAAACTTTTTCACCAGTAGCCAGATTTAGTACAATACGGTTATTATTCGCAATGTCAGTAGAGCATGGATTAATTTTACACCACGTTGATGTTACATCTGCTTATTTAAATGGAGACCTGCAAAGAAGTGTACATGTATCACCCAGAACAATTCTCAGATGCATCCAACAAAGTATGTAAACTAAAGGAATCTCTATATGGTCTGAAGCAGTCTGGCAGAGATTGGAATGAAAAATTAGATGCAGTACTTAATGAAATTGGTTTTAGGCGACAGTTGTGTTAGCGACAGTTACACATATGTTCAAAAAATTAAAGATATGATGAACGATATTAAGAAAAAATTAAACGATGAAATTGATATAATAGACAAGAGCTACATTAACTACTTTTTAGGAATAGAAATCGACCAAAATTATGACAACAACACAAATGAATTATCTCAAAAACAGTTTATAAAAGAACTCCTTTATCGACATAATATGTCGACATAATATGGACCGTACCGGAATAACATTTTTTATATAGCAAATGCAGCTATTTCTTGGGAGTCTAAAAAACAACATTCGGTCGCCCTAAGCGTTACAGAAGCTGAATATGTAGCACTCTCATTAGCTTCAAAAGAAGCAGTGTATTTACGAAATTTTTGGAACGAATTAACTACAACTGATTTAATTAGTGAACCTACTATTATATATGGTGATAACATAAATGCACAAAATCATATTAAGAATCCAGTTCATCATCCGAAGAGCATACACATCGATATACGCATCCACTACGTCAAAATACATTCCCAGTGAAGAAATGGTTGCAGATTTAATAACTTTCTTTACGGCTCTACGATAACGATTAATCCAAAATTCATAAAATTTGGGTTTATATAAACGGTTCAAGATTAACATTTAACCCAAGTTCAGTGACCTTGAATTAAAGTACATAAAAAAGTGAAATAAAAAAGCAAAGTATATAAAAAACATACGTAGTATATATAAAAGTTTAAATCTTGAATACATAAAAAATATAAAATTATTGTGAATTAAATTAATTTTAGTCAATACAACTGACATTTTGTGCTATAAAATAAAAAAAATTATATTTTGACAATTTTTTATGTAATTTTTGTGAATTTATTTGACTTTGACAAGTAATATAAATATTAGTGATATAATTGATAAATAAATTTTATTCAATTTAAAATTTAAAATACTTACATACAAATTAATGAAATAAAATAAACAACACAATTTATGTTGCTGTGTGTGCTGATGAACTGATGCTGATGTATGAACTGAATGCTGGTGACCTGATAAATGATGCTGATGAGAATTCAACCTTTAATCAGATAAGTAACATATAAATTTTTTTTTATTTAAGTAATATGATTCTTTGCGTTAATGTCATTTTAGGATCATGACTGGATCTGCTGGATCATGACCAAACATTCTCCCCCCTTGCCATTACGTAGTGATGCAATATGTGAAATTAAATTAAGGCTATTAAAGAAAGGAAGAAGAATTATTTTAAATTTTATTTTATTATAATTAAAATTATAAAGGTAAAATAAACTTTATTCTGCCATTTATGTGTTTTTTAGGTTAGAAGTTGCCCGATGATATTTGTCTACAGTTGTTGTATCCGATAAGCTGCATCAAAACAAAACACGAACATAGGAGATATAGTACTCCTGATTCACTCTCTGGATCGTGGAGAAAATATAAAAATTTCATACCGTTAAATTGGTAGGAAAATTTATTAATAAGACACTGCTTTTTTTTTTGAGTGCTTGAGTGTTTGTTAAATTGAAATAATGTGTGTGAATTAATATTAGTTGTAC